>VZSE01005035.1:0-110295 GCA_013398275.1 Promerops cafer
CCTCAGATTTGATACTGATGAATCACAGTTACCTCAGATGTAATACTGACATTACCTGCCTCCAAAGTACAACCACCCTTTACTGAGTATGATGTTTGACCAAAGTCACTGAAGCTCAGTCCCAACAAATCCACATAGAATGCGTCAAAGCTCATGCAAATGACCAAGTTTCTAATCTTATTTGAACAAGCTGGATCATCTGACAATAGCAGAAGGAAAAAATTGATCCACTACACTGGTATCAATTTAGTGTATAATCAATAAATTCTGTTGTTTTAATTTCTCTAATAACCTTGGATGTTTAAGTATATCCTCGCTAGACAAAAGACTCGGAGTGTACCTGGATGTGAGACAAGGAGCCACAGAAGCAGCAGCGGGAAGGACTCTTCACTACCTGCACAGTTTTGAAGATTACTAATGGAGAATCCTGGTCTCCTGTAAAAAAATAAAGCCAGCTCCACACAAAGAGGAACCAACACAGCACAGTAACTAATGAATCCACTCTAGCCAAAATAATAAATATAACATTTTTTACATTTTATGTTAACAGGTTAATGTTTTCAATACTCTAGCATGGCTGTTCACATCTGGATTAGTCACCCATCCCAACAAAAAATTACAACTAATGATAATAGAAGACAGAAAGAAAAGAATGTCAGTTTTCCTATGTGCCACCCTAATATAACACCTAGAGCAGACACTACATGACCCTTGGAAGGAAAATTCACACCTAAAGCTAACGCAAGCTGTGACATTCATAACACACTGCAGCAATTGCTGGATTTGTTCTCAGTTTCCCACTCATTTCATGAAAGCATTCCAATGATGAGAATTCCAATACTATATTTTCTAATTCTTCATTTCATTTTTCTTCCTCCAGCTGGAGTGATGCTACTCCTGGGAAAAAAGACAACTCAAATCTCCATAAATCAGCAAAGCCTGGTAATACAATCAGTGCCTTGCAACAAGAATTTACCAACCTTTTAAAGGTAATTAAACAAAATTGAATGGCTTTGGATATGCTTTTGGCATCCAGAAGTGCTGTGTGCACAGTTATCAACAGCAGTTGCTGTGTATACATAGATCAGACTCTGAGAATACAGACTGATCAGAAAGTAGAAGGAACATTGAAATTTTTCATTAAATACAAAATAATATCAACAGGAAGATATATTTGATTGGACAATCTCTTGGATTCCAAATTAAAACATGAGAAGCTTGATCAGTGTAATTATTGTAGTTCTGACATTAATGGTTGGTTTACAGATTTTATTCCAAATTTGTGCAATTGGATCTAACAATATATATAAATCTGACAGTAAACTTTTTTTTTCCTATTAGTGTCTCAGAATGATTGACAACTGTTCTACTTAAGTTCGTTTGGATAGGATTAAAAATTGTAATTAATATTGTTAAGGTACTAAATAATTTCATAGTTTTTAATTGCTTTGATTGATATTTGTGTATGTTTTGTAGTTTTCTGCAAGTATTGCTTTAGAATGTTTGTGTCTTCACTCTGGTTGTCACAGTGGGTAGAAAAGATTCCACCCTGAATGTAGCTTGAAATTTCATATGATTATTGAATCATATCTTCCTGCCTCTTCAGGATAACGCATAAAATTCCCAACTGGAGTAATGGGCTGAGTAGGTAGAAACAATTGAGTTTCATTACATCTTTGATTCCCCTTAGACAACAAGACTATTATACAGTACACATATATTTGTTTGGGTTACTGTAGAATTGTCTAACTCTTGACATGTTGATCAAGAATATGTGAAATGCTGAATTTAACTAAAGGAGAACACTGGACTAGGGAGTAGACTGGACTATGGACTATGGACTATGGACTATGGACTATGGACTATGGACTGGACTGGAACACTGGACTATGAATGAAAGTGAAGGGAGTTCTGACTCTCTAATGAATGTCTCCGATCACTGCAACCAAGAGACTGACTCCATGAACTTTTCTTTGTTCCTGATTTGCATCTCATCTTTCTATGATTTGAGGACTCAGGGGATGGGGAACATCCTGATCTACACAGACTGGTAACAACACTAGAGGGGTGACTTACTGTATTGTCCCAAATTGCCATGAATACTCTGGATTTTATGTTATGTCTTGTTATTATTATTTCTTTATTTATCGGTAATCTTTTTATATGTATAATGCATGTTACATAATCTCATACATTAAATATATGAACTGAAGCAAAAGCATGTCCTTCATATCAAAATCAATATGATAATTAACCCCTTTTTAAAGAAATAGTAGGGCTTAGGAGATCAATGTGTATCAATACACTCAGCAATGGTGTGCACATACACAGTGGATGCTTTTATAGCATGGAGGCAAGAGGCACCTGCATTACACTTAATGAGGTAAAGTGAGTGACTGAAGTCAAGGGTTAGAATATAGCAGGGCTTTTGCCCCTGACTGAGAGAGCTTATCTGTTGTTTGTTAGCTGGTGCCATAACTCAGGGCATCATGCTCTCTCAGATGAGAGCTCAAGGCTTCAGATGAGCCTTGGTGAAGTAACTCAATCAGGACAGTTTGCCTTCTAGTGAGTTATTCTGGGACTATGGGATTGATGCTTTCTGCTGTCAGTAAACATCTTGCTGTAGAAGCAGATGTGGAAAGATGAACTGGAATTTCTGACTGACAGACACTTCACAAACTAAAAAATCTCCACCATACTTTCACAAAGCAGAAATCTTCTGCAAATTTCCTGGTGATGTGAGGGGACCTCTCCCCAAAGTCAGGGTGCTGCTTTGTGCTTACACTGTTGAGGATTGAATGACAGGACTCTGTGTACACTATCATCAATTTGGTGGTAAGTTACATTGACTGCTAATATATGCTATATTTTGCTAGTTATTATATAGGTACCTTTGCGTTTTGCACTGTTTTATGTAATCTACTAGTAGCTCTTTGGTTTATACTGTTTAGTAAGTCACTCTGTGTAGCAATGGGAAACAAAGACACACAAACCTCCTTATAACTCTGAAGAAGGTCATTTCATTGTAACAAACTAAGTCATTTTTGGCTCTAAACTCAACCGAAGAACTTTACTGAACCTTAACAAAACTTAACCCAAACCTAACTGAGAAAAGCAGTCCTGCCTGCTGTGAGCTGCAATGTCGTTTCCCATGCATCCCTTTATCCAATCAGCTCTCTGTTCATATGGCCCACGCATCTCCTTGACCAATCATTGCCTCACTCTCAACCAACTCCCAGCTGACCATCCCACCCATCCCTTCCAGAGCGCCTTTCTGTCATTGCAATGGTTGAACCTCGGAGACAGGACACACGACAAAACACCCGTCGGTCATCAGCAAGGAGTGTGTTTTATTGTTCAGAGCTTTCATTTATAGGCAGTTCAAAACTCCTAGATCTAAACAGCTCATTGGTCTGATCCTCACACAGCCCAGCTCCTGACCAGTGAGATGCTGCATCCCAGGATGGTACGTGGTAGGTGCAGGTCCCTGTCTATCTACCCAGGGATTCCAATGCCACACCTTTCAGTGAACAGAATTTAACAATTTTAACAAATTTAACAAAGGTAAATTTATTCATCTATCCCACAACTCTCTTTAAGATTTTTTGTCTGTTACCTCTGGTCTATAACAAATAACTCATTTTATAATAGACCTATTGGGCCATTCATAAGAACTTGTGAGCCACACCAATTTAGGTGCGTCTACACTAAGTAGAGCTCCTTCTGAAAATTTGAGCCTAATGCAAGGCTTCTCTAAAGACATCATGTGACCCATACCAGGGATGGAGCAAGAGACACCACCAAATCAAGTGCCCTAGTCCTTAGGGAGAAATGCAGATTGCGTGATATTAGCTGGCAATAGCAGCCAGCTGGCACAAACTGTTCCGGGAGATTCCCAAAAATGCCTGGAGGAAAACTGCTTGAGACAGAATTTTGAGTAGTGTGTCCATGGCGAAGCCATCCCCTTGTGAATCCACTCTCAAGGAGAAGGAAGCACCCAAGATTCGTAAATGCTCATGATCTAAGGGAACAAGAGAAGTCAAAGGGTCTGCAAAAACTCACCAAGTTTTATTAGTGAATTATATACCTGACATGGAAGTGGCTATGTCAGTCCCTAACCTACCCTGTCTACACCCGGCTTGGGAGAAAGGGGTAGGGTGAAAGGGAAGGCAAAGAAGAAGAGATGAGTTAAAGAGAGGAGGACAGAGAGAGAAAGGAAAAGAAAGGGACAAAGAAAGAAAGAAAGAGAAAAAGGAGAGAGAAGAAGAGATCAGCAGTCATGGTTCCAGTGTTGACCCAGTCAATGGGGATGTCCATCCTCGTTCCAGCATCAGTCCAGCGAATGGGGATCTCATTGCTGGTTCCAGCATCGATTCCGATGATGGCATGTAAGGGGTCCTGGGAGTACTGCTCAGGCTCAAGGGGGTCCTTTGCATGGAGGGGCTATCCTGCCCTGAAGACAGGTTCCTTGCTTTCTGTGCAAAATTGTTGTCCTGCACAGTCTGTCCTTTAAGAACTTTCTGGAAAAGGGTTGGAGGCATCATGGCTCTTCAGTAGTCTTGATTCTGCCCTGAAGTCAACACTCTCTTCTTGGCTTCACTGCTGCCCTTTTGCTGTCCTAGGCTGTGCTTCTTTCCAGGGACAAGAAGTAGAATGTTTATCCCAGAAAAATGGTATCCTACTTTGCATGGCCCCCCTCTCCGGTCACAACTTCCTCCTCATGTTTAGTTCCCACCAAGAGTCCTCGGTTATTGCCAACAGCTCTCACGTGTTTTTACCAAGAGAGCTTGGCTGACTCCACAGCCATCCGCCTATGGGTGCTGGAGGCCTACACCAGCCTCCCACCTTCTGCGGCTCTCCACCTGTGTTGCTCCCGTGGGATGCTGAGCAGGCTGAGGGCCAGCCAGCCTATCTGGGGCCTGGCTTGGTGCTGGCAGTGGAGCACTAATCCTCAGGCCATCCCCCTATGCAGGCACACCAGCACAGCCTGCTCGAGCCTGGAGTGCCCACCTGAAGTGGGAAGGACATTTCCTTCGCCCAGCATGCAGCCCACTCAGGCCATGAGCTTCTGGTCAGCTGGGCTAAGGGCTGCCTGGGCTGCAGGGCCTGTGCAGTGCAGCTGCCTCGCTCTCTGGCCATGCAGCTCTCACGTGCTTGCCAAAGGCAGGAGAAGCTGCCATGGCCTCCTCTTGTGCCTCGGCAGCTCTGGCCAGGGCAGCACCCACTGGGTCCCAGCCTGTGGCCCCAGCAGTGGCAGGAGCTGTGCCAGGCAGGTCAGTGACTACCTCCACTGCTGCCTTAGGGCCAGAAGTGCTGAAACAGCTGAGCACCTCCTGGGCAGCAGTGTCAGGGTCCTGCTCACTCACTGGGCCCAAGGGATTGTCCCAGAGATTGTAGCTAATGTAATTTTCCCCTTGGGACAGCTCTTTGTCACAGCTGTCTTCTCCAGTAGAAAACTCTTTCTTCTTGTCCTCCTTGGTGCAGCTCTTCATTGTTGCCACGTTCCCTTTGGGACAACTCTTGGTGTCCCTTGTGTTTCTCCATGTTTGGGAAGTTTGCTTCCAGCCAGTCCAGAACCCTCTGGTGACTGGGGATTTCCTCCAGCTTCTGGAAAAATGGGCTGGCTTCCCTGAGTGGCGGTAGTGTATGCTCTGCATGGGCTGAGTGCCTGGTGTTCAGCTCCTGCAGGGGCTCCCCCTGGGACAGGGTGGTCAGGTTCTCAGCAGCCTTTGCAGGCAGTGGCAGAGATGTGCTGCTGAGGTTTTGCCTCGTGCTTTGGGCACAGGACAGAGCCTGGTCCTGCTCTGCCTCTTGCCTGCAGCACCATGTCCCTGGAAGGCTGCCCAGGGGAGCTGACACAGGTGTGCTTTGTGCCTGCTCCTGCTCTTCTGTCGGCTGCTGGCTGCGTTTCTGGAGCCCAGTGGAGACCACATAGGAGACTCATACAGAGATACGGCTCCTGTACTTGATGTAGCTCTCCTGGGATGTGTGGCTGCATATCAGGCTCCTGGGCTCCAGCAGCTGGGAAGGCTCTGTCTCTCAGGGCAATGTCAGTGCTGGGCCCTGCTTGCCCAAAGAAGCTGATTCAGGCATGCTGTGTGCCTTGTCCTCTTGTGCTGTGGGCCGCTGGCTGGGCCTCTGGATCCCAGTGAAGACCATGCGGGACACTTGTGCAGGGATACGGCTCCTGTACACCACGTAGGTCTTATGGGATGTGCAGCTACCTACCAGCTCCTTGTCTCCAGCTCCTGAGAAGGCTCTGTCTCACAGAGCACCAGCTCTGCTGGGTCCTGCTCTCCCAGGGGAGCTGACAGAGGCATGCTGTGTGCCCAGTCCTGCCAGGCTGTGGGCTGCTGGCTGGACCTCTGCATGCCAGTGGAGGCCATGCGGGAGACTCGTACAGGAATCTGGCTCCTGTACTTGGTGTATGTCTCGTACAGTATGGTACAACACAGGGCAGCCCTCAAGCCCTGAGAGCTTGTGGCTGTGCCTTGCTCAAGGTGGTTGCCCCAAGACAACTTGGGCTTGACCATGTCCTGTGTCATCATCTCTGTTGTTCTCTGCAGAGCAGCTCTCCAGGGAGCTGCATCCTTGCGAGGGAATGGAGCATCTCTGCTGGGAGGAGACCCCCATGGGTCAGGGCAGTGATACCCTGCAGTGTCACAATGGCCCCTGTGCTGGTGTGGCCCTGCCTTGGAACATGCCTCTGTCAGAGAGGGCCACCTGGTACTCCTACAACAGTGGACTCTGGTGCAATGATGGGATGTCTAGATTCCTCAACATTCTACCTAACAACAGGAAAAGTTTTTGTTGCAAGCTTCTCAGTCTGCCAACATGTGATAAGGTTTCCATTTGTTTTTAAAACTCCTTTTCCTTGGGCAGCTTTATGGTTATAATATGGTTATAAATGTTATGAATTCTTGGTTCAGAGTAGACAAAAAGCAGCACTTTTTTTTTTTGCTGATTACATACTGTTCTGCATTTGGAAGTTCATATACAAGGCACTTTTGATTTCCTTCTTTTACCTCCCTTCCTCCAACTGTTGCCCAGTTTAGCAAAAGGTAAATGGCATGGGTTTGAGCAAGTCTAAATGCAAGTAGATGCTTTATACACAACTCCCACGCAGCTCTGCTATCACACTTCAATCGTGTTCTGTAATATCAACTGTCTAGTTTATTTCTAGGCTGCTTCTGAGCCAGGATGCTTGCTAGACTTGCTAAATTGTACAAAATTGTGGGTTTATGCTGCAGACAAATGAATGTTCTACTGGGATTGCCAAACACATTTTCAATTCTTTGAATTTGGTCTACTTTGCACAAATAGAGCATTGCTAGCTGGCTGCTGGCTGCTACCTAATGTGAGAAACTGCTTTAGCTTTTCAAAAGTTTTATTATTTTAATTTACTTTTTGCTGTTTCTTCTGACACTGGGTACAACTATGCCTGTCTCTGGAATGTTTTTTTTTTCCTCCTTATTCTTTCTCTTTGTTCTTTAGTAATTTGAGGCATCATGCATGGCTAGTGTTGGGCAGCATGCTTGTTAAAAATGTAAGGTGTTACAGATCAGAAGTACTAGTTCCATGAGAAACAGGCTAATGTGGTGGAAAAGCTATTTCTGTCTCCTGAAATACCTGTAGGGATTGTATTCCATTTTGACCATTAAGCATGGCCAATAAATGGAAGAACCTGGTGATCCTCAAATATGATCTTTGAGCAATGTCTTGCATGTGACACTCTCAAGCATTTCACAGACAAGAGTAACTGGGGAAAAAAGCATAACAGGATGCCTGCC
Source organism: Promerops cafer (assembly GCA_013398275.1). Classification (NCBI taxonomy): domain Eukaryota; kingdom Metazoa; phylum Chordata; class Aves; order Passeriformes; family Nectariniidae; genus Promerops; species Promerops cafer. The sequence goes on from VZSE01005035.1 coordinate 7,791, forward strand.
TGCAGTGTGTGTGACACCCCACCCTTAGGGGAAGAGAGCACCCAAGATTTGTAAATGCTTGTGGTTGAAAGGAAGGATACAAGTCAGAGGGTCTGCAAAACCCGATGAGTAAGAAAAGTTTTATTAGTAAATGTATCGGTTTACAAGACAGGTGTCTGCTAGGGAAGGCAGCAAAGTCTCCCTTGGAATGGAGAATGAAACCACTTCCCTCTGAATTATTAGAATTGTGAAATTAAGAGGCTCTCAGGCAGAGATGTGGGGATAGGAATAGCAGTTCTTTGTTAGTATGTATAATAAAGCAATCAAACAACAAAAACAACAGTATTAACAATAAACAGACACAGGAACTCAGTGACCGTGGCTGCGGTGCTCTCCCTTTGGTGCAGTTCCGGTCACAGCCAGCAGGGGCGCCGGTGGCTCCGGGCGGACAGGGCAGGCGCGGTGAGTCCCTCGTGGCTGCAGGGGGCGCTGTGGCCTGCGGCAGCCGATCGCGGTGCTCCTAGCAGGATTCTTTGGAGCAGCAGGTTGGCGCAGTAACTGGCGACCCGGCAGGACAGCAGGGTGCAGGCTACGGCATAGAGAAAACCCAGAGCAGTGCCGAAGGAGCAGCGGGAGGGCGGGACTGCCGTGGCCCGGCTCCAGGCTTGGCAGGGAGAAGCAGGATTCCCGGAGATCACGGGCAGATGGTGGTCAGTCTCTCAAGACTGGTGAATTATCCCTGCAGTAAGCGACAGCTGCCTGTCCTCTTCCGATGCCACCAAAGCAAGAGAGCGAGGCTGCCCCCAAACCCGTATTTTACCTGCCTGGGCTCTTGCGGTGACTCTGTCCCCTCCCCCTGGAGTTCCACCTCCCTGCCTGTCCCAAGCACTCCATCATCAGCGCTTCTTTAACACCTCAAAGTGAAAAATTCCAACCTTCAATGGGAAAAATTCCAACCTCTAACAGTAAATAACGCACTTTGTGTGAAAATAGGTATGTTAGTTTCTGATCTACTGTGTAAGCACGGGGCAGAGTGTTTTGGATAAAAAAGGTAAGATTAAAAGGAAAAGAGAAAGAGAGAGAAAGAGAAAGAGACAGAAAGAGAGAGGAAAGGAGGGGCAAATGAAGGCAGGAAGGNGTGCTGGTGTGGCCCTGCCTTGGAACATGCCTCTGTCAGAGAGGGCCACCTGGTACTCCTACAACAGTGGACTCTGGTGCAATGATGGGATGTCTAGATTCCTCAACATTCTACCTAACAACAGGAAAAGTTTTTGTTGCAAGCTTCTCAGTCTGCCAACATGTGATAAGGTTTCCATTTGTTTTTAAAACTCCTTTTCCTTGGGCAGCTTTATGGTTATAATATGGTTATAAATGTTATGAATTCTTGGTTCAGAGTAGACAAAAAGCAGCACTTTTTTTTTTTGCTGATTACATACTGTTCTGCATTTGGAAGTTCATATACAAGGCACTTTTGATTTCCTTCTTTTACCTCCCTTCCTCCAACTGTTGCCCAGTTTAGCAAAAGGTAAATGGCATGGGTTTGAGCAAGTCTAAATGCAAGTAGATGCTTTATACACAACTCCCACGCAGCTCTGCTATCACACTTCAATCGTGTTCTGTAATATCAACTGTCTAGTTTATTTCTAGGCTGCTCCTGAGCCAAGATGCTTGCTAGACTTGCTAAATTGTACAAAATTGTGGGTTTATGCTGCAGACAAATGAATGTTCTACTGGGATTGCCAAACACATTTTCAATTCTCTGAATTTGGTCTACTTTGCACAAATAGAGCATTGCTAGCTGGCTGCTGGCTGCTACCTAATGTGAGAAACTGCTTTAGCTTTTCAAAAGTTTTATTATTTTAATTTACTTTTTGCTGTTTCTTCTGACACTGGGTACAACTATGCCTGTCTCTGGAATGTTTTTTTTTTCCTCCTTATTCTTTCTCTTTGTTCTTTAGTAATTTGAGGCATCATGCATGGCTAGTGTTGGGCAGCATGCTTGTTAAAAATGTAAGGTGTTACAGATCAGAAGTACTAGTTCCATGAGAAACAGGCTAATGTGGTGGAAAAGCTATTTCTGTCTCCTGAAATACCTGTAGGGATTGTATTCCATTTTGACCATTAAGCATGGCCAATAAATGGAAGAACCTGGTGATCCTCAAATATGATCTTTGAGCAATGTCTTGCATGTGACACTCTCAAGCATTTCACAGACAAGAGTAACTGGGGAAAAAAGCATAACAGGATGCCTGCCTGCAGTGTGTGTGACACCCCACCCTTAGGGGAAGAGAGCACCCAAGATTTGTAAATGCTTGTGGTTGAAAGGAAGGATACAAGTCAGAGGGTCTGCAAAACCCGATGAGTAAGAAAAGTTTTATTAGTAAATGTATCGGTTTACAAGACAGGTGTCTGCTAGGGAAGGCAGCAAAGTCTCCCTTGGAATGGAGAATGAAACCACTTCCCTCTGAATTATTAGAATTGTGAAATTAAGAGGCTCTCAGGCAGAGATGTGGGGATAGGAATAGCAGTTCTTTGTTAGTATGTATAATAAAGCAATCAAACAACAAAAACAACAGTATTAACAATAAACAGATACAGGAACTCAGTGACCGTGGCTGCGGTGCTCTCCCTTTGGTGCAGTTCCGGTCACAGCCAGCAGGGGCGCCGGTGGCTCCGGGCGGACAGGGCAGGCGCGGTGAGTCCCTCGTGGCTGCAGGGGGCGCTGTGGCCTGCGGCAGCCGATCGCGGTGCTCCTAGCAGGATTCTTTGGAGCAGCAGGTTGGCGCAGTAACTGGCGACCCGGCAGGACAGCAGGGTGCAGGCTACGGCATAGAGAAAACCCAGAGCAGTGCCGAAGGAGCAGCGGGAGGGCGGGACTGCCGTGGCCCGGCTCCAGGCTTGGCAGGGAGAAGCAGGATTCCCGGAGATCACGGGCAGATGGTGGTCAGTCTCTCAAGACTGGTGAATTATCCCTGCAGTAAGCGACAGCTGCCTGTCCTCTTCCGATGCCACCAAAGCAAGAGAGCGAGGCTGCCCCCAAACCCGTATTTTACCTGCCTGGGCTCTTGCGGTGACTCTGTCCCCTCCCCCTGGAGTTCCACCTCCCTGCCTGTCCCAAGCACTCCATCATCAGCGCTTCTTTAACACCTCAAAGTGAAAAATTCCAACCTTCAATGGGAAAAATTCCAACCTCTAACAGTAAATAACGCACTTTGTGTGAAAATAGGTATGTTAGTTTCTGATCTACTGTGTAAGCACGGGGCAGAGTGTTTTGGATAAAAAAGGTAAGATTAAAAGGAAAAGAGAAAGAGAGAGAAAGAGAAAGAGACAGAAAGAGAGAGGAAAGGAGGGGCAAATGAAGGCAGGAAGGAAGGATTCCAGGAAGGAAGGAAGGATTCCAGGAAGGAAGGATTCCAGGAAGGAAGGATTCCAGGAAGGATTCCAGGAAGGATTCCAGGAAGGATTCCAGGAAGGAAGGAAGGAAGGAAGGAAGGAAGGAGAACTTCTATGACAATTACTTATCATGACCAGTTCTTTCTTTTGGACATTTCTGGATGTGGGTTGAAGGGCTTTGGGGGTCTTGATCCCTCCTGCAGTCTATGCCCACTTTTTGGCTTCATTCCTGAGCTTGTGCTAGACTATGTTGTGCTTATCTCTAGGAACTAGAAGAAAGATGTTCACCCTGGAAAATTGCTGCCCTTCTTCTGCATGGCCCCCTTCTCTTAACCACACCTCGTTCTTTCCCGCAGTGTGTTATTACTAAGAATGCTTGCTTATTACCAAAAATCTTTGATTCTTGCATACAATCCTTGCCAGTTATTACCAACAATCCTTGTCTGGCTCCACAACCATCCAGCTCTTGGCATTTGAGACTCAGGCATTAACCCCTTATCTTCTGGGATTCTTCAGTGAGGTTCTTGTTTACTGTTTCCACTCAGCAAAATACGGGACCAGCATCTTGGAACCTTTGAATGCCTCTTATTGTGATATGTCATTGTGGGAGAAAGACTGGGGGTAAAACTACCTTTTAGCAGGCAGAGATTCTGGTCAGGATGCCCTACACCCCCGTCCCCTGCCTCGACATCGGGTACACAGGAAAACGAGATTGCTACTCCCTGGCGAGAATGCGGTCAGCATGGCCAACTTCCCACACAAAATACAGGCTAAAGGAGGGATTAAGTGGAGGATGGAGGATGGAGTGGAGACACCACAGCCAGATCCCATTGAAATCTTTGTAGAGGAGGGAACTCCATTGTGCTTTTATCTGATAAGCTGCACTGCTGCTGTCAATCAAGGGAAATAAAAGTGCAATGTCTTGCTTTTGAACCAGCAGCTGGGATGAAATCACTCTCCTCAGATTTGATACTGATGAATATCTCCATCCCATGGTTACCTCAGATGTAATACTGACATTACCTGCCTCCAAAGTACAACCATCCTTCACTGAGTATGATGCTTGAGTATGACTCAAGATCCTCCTAAATGTAAGATATATATGTGTAAAAGCATGTTAAGAATGTGGAGAAGTTAGGGAAGACTCCATCATAATTTCTGGGATTGGTCAATCGGCTGAACCTGTCTTCTTCTCCATAGGGACACCTATTGGGTGAGAACCATAGGTTCTAGGTTTGTTAGGAATAGAACATGTTTGTATATTGCTTTAAATAGATTTTTGCAATCAGATACTATCACTAGAAATCCTCAAACCTCATCCTTTCACAATTTTATTCGTAGTGTTATTCTCTGAATTGTCAGTATGAGTCTTTCACAGGCATTAGCAGTCACTGGCAGTGGGTAATATAGTCAAATAAATCTGTGGAGGCCCGGGGGAATTCTCTCTGTGGGCTGGTGATCCTGAATAAGTTAGTCAATCTGGCCTCTATTCTATTGGACTGCTCAGTAGAGAGTCCCTCTGATGCGATTCTGACAGACTGGTCAGGCACAGGTGTCTTCTTTTCCCGGGGCACTGGCAGACTAACCAAACACAAAAGTTTTGAAAAAATTTTCCCCTTTCACATTACAAGGTTCTTTCCAGAAAATAGCATTTAAGATTAATGCATAAAACAAGATCCCAACACAAGCTCCATCTTTCAAGTCAGTCTTCAACTACTGTGTATTAAAAGAGATTAAGATAATTACACTTTCCTTCTTAAAAGACAACCTAATAGTGACAACTCTTCATTCTTCAAACTCTTCAGCTTTAAATGAAGCTGCTTCTTTTTTTTTTTTTTTTCTGGAAAGGACCTACAGAATGAAACCAACAAAGGAATTTAAATAATACATATTTTCAGTATAATTCTAGTGTAATTATTAAAAAATTAAGGAACTGCAAAGCTCCTTTTCCCCTCTACTTTAGCAATTTCTAAAGTCTCAGCCTACTAACCCTTTTCATTTCTTAGTTTGCAAGATGAAATCTACATATCTCGCTAAGGTTTCTTCCTTTATTTCATAGAGCATCAAGTCTTCAGAGAAATAAATAGGGTTGCTAGTTGGATCTGCCAGACTGTGTTATATTGTATTTCTTCAATTGAATGTTCCTACTCCCCCCTGAGTTACAATGGTTTGTTCCTCACAGTGTACCCTCCCTGTTTTCCCTGCCTGTCATTGTAAACCCCACCCATTTTTCCCAAATGTTCCCTGTCAGTTAAAATGACCCTTCCCACCCTTCCCTCCCTTCCCTCCCTGAATTGTAACCCCTTCCCCTTTTCCAGAAACTTCTGTAACCCTCGGTACCCCATTGGTGGATGTGACCCCTTCCTCCTCCCCTCTATTCCCTACTGGACTCCACTTTGTAAACCCTTCCCCTTTCTCCTCCCCTAGACTCATCCTATTGGTTTGTGAGTTGTATCCAATCGCTAGTTTTGCCTCCCCTATAAACCCCCGCACAGAGGTGTTGGCGGCTGTTCAGTCCCTGGACCCTCCTGGCAGGATCTTGTTTCATCCCTGGACCCTTCAATAAACCCTGCTCAGGAGCTTCAAACTGACAGCCTCAGCCTCTTTTACCTCCTCTCAGACACTGCCTGAGGAAATTCCAAAAGCACCCACAGAAAGGTCGGCTGGCTGCGTCTTTACCTCCAGCCGTTCCCCACATCTGGCACGCAGCTGGAGCGTGGCAGAAACGTCTTGTGGAGCTAGCCAGGACTCTGGCAGTGTGTCAAGACTGTTTTGGTTAAATAAGCTAATTGTGGTGTTTAAACCAGTCTGCAACAGTGTGCTGCATGATTGCAGACAGAGTCCAGGAACCACGGCTACGAACAGGATCAAGGAAACAGCTACACCAGGAAAACAGTATAGCTTATACCCTTGGTAAATAGAACAGCACAGAATTAATTAATTAATGAAGAAGTCTGAAAGCTCTTTTTCCTATGGACTGAATAGCATGCTAAAAATCAGAAGAGTAAGTTATAGGTAAATCTATTATGTCCAGACAATGAAAGAAACCTGCATTTTCCTCAGAATAGGAAATTTTCTTTTGAAATACGTAGTTCAGTGCAGTGCTTTATTTGAATTGGAAAAATAGCTAACAATGGGGAAAGAAACTATGAGCAAGGCAAAATAACTCTAGCAAAAATATTGCCACACTTAAAATAATACAGTTTTAATCAAATATTGATTTCATGTTATACAGCAATTTGTATCATGCTGCCTCATGATAGTATAAAAATAGACATAATTAATTGCAGCTGCAATTAAAATAATTGTTGACAGAAATAAGATGGCATTTATAGGCTAAATAGAGGAAAGTTTTCCCATGGATGTCTCTTACCTACAGCCTCTTTATAACTGAGACTGCAAAACAATTTCTTAAATAATACTAAGATGATTTTCAGTATTGTTAAAATCTTTGTTTTATAAAACCTGCATATTCTTTGAGCTTTTCAGGGTTTCATATACAGCCTGTTATTAACTGTTAAGAGTTTCACAGAATGCAGTTATCTAGATATTCATGATTCCAATGACTTGCAGAAACTAAAAACAGAGCAAGGGAAATCCTGGTAGGTGCAGCACCACAATCTGTAATTTCTGACATTCTTCAGATGTAATTTCTGTGCTTCACTGAATTCCTGTGCTTTTTCTTTTTCACCCACTTTATAATTCCAGAGGTCTCAGAAAGCTCTTATATAGAAAGAGAAACCTCTAAGAAATGCAGATAAAAAGTTCCTAGTGGTTACATATGTGGGTTTTATTGTTCATTTACCAGAACTCACTTAAGACTCTTTTGAATCTCATCTGCCTTCTGTATTTGATGTGAATCTTGTAGCAAATGCTAGCATTACTAGCTATGCTACTTCTATCTGGTATTCATATTTATTTACTTTTTTCTGGTATTCATATTTATGGCCATAAGTAGTAATTAACATCTTTTATTTTATCCCACAGGGTAAGAAAAAAGTAAAGATAAAATAACTGAGGATTATTAAAAATGTATTGTCTCACAGCGCATAATTTTTTGGCCTTTAATGGAATTACTGTGAAAAATTATGGCTGTATTTTTACGGCAAGGATTCGCAAAACAATCTGAACAACTTAATAAAAAAAAAAGATAATTTTTCTTTGTTACCAATTCATCTTGAGAAGTTTGCATTCATGAATTCTCCTTGTGGTAGGTGGGGATAAAGCAAAAGTAACTATCTTACAGTGAGTTTTGGCAGAAGGCAGGATAGAACAGATTTTCCTGGGCAGNTAACAAAACCCCTTCCCCCCACCCCCAGATGAGTTTCATCCACATTTCTGGGTACCAGCCTATCAATGGTCTCAGGACTACTATTGAGTTGCAACTGAATGGAATAGAAATTCTAGTGTATGATCTAATAAGTGGCGTAGAAAGTCACATGAGGAAATTAATAGCTTTGTCACCAGAACAGTACTGGAATAATACGTTATATCTAAGGCCCAGGGCAATCCAATTAATGATGAAGAAAGAACAGCATATCAAATAACTGATCACTAAATGAGAACGATCCATTTTGTACACTAAATGAGGAAAGAGCTTATGAAGAAGGAAAAATATGACTTTGTTAGTTTAATAGTGCAGCATAACATATACTCACAATGTTTTTGAATCAGCTTTATATGTCCCAGTAGTTATGTGACAAAGAGTCCCTATTAGAAACCCAAAGATTTCTTTGAGTTTTTATGTAGAACAAATACCTTTTTATTTTTTTTGCAGTGACAGTTGTGAGTGACATGATACCTGAAATTTTGATTTGTATGTGGGGTGCTTGGTTTTACTTGGCAAGCTTTTGAGTTTCGGATTTACATATGAAAGACTGAGAGGGACATGGACAGGAAAACATTAGGGGCTTTATTTACAACTCTTCTTTTTTTTTTGCAGTGTGTTACCCATATACTGCCAAATTCTCTTAGAGCAATCTCATGTCTGGCCTGATGTAACAAGACAGTGAGAAGCAATGCAAAGAATAGTAAACAAGTATATTCAAATATTCCCACCATACCCCCTTCTGATAATTTCAAATCCCTAGCAGGTAAATCTTAGCAGACAGTTTAATCTCTTCATGGGAGTAGTTCACGCTGCTTGCTAGAACTAACTGCTATAAGAAATCCACAATAGTGTACTGTATTTTTGTGATTTTTTTTTTCCCTGTGAATTTATTTTCAGAAGGCAGAAGCATGTGTATCTTGGAACATGTAATCATCAAAATGATCTCCAAAGCTTAGACCTTGCCAAGTGGTACCCTACCTCCCTGGTTGCTATCTGATATCTGATGGGTGTGAAGAAATTTTCTACTATGTGTTTCATCACATTTTTAAAAATATATCTGAGTTAAAGGTAATGGTTGCTCCCTTTTGGTCAATAAACAAAGCTTTAAAGCCGTAAAAGAGTGGGAAAAAGGAGTTACTTCCATTATAATTTGTATTTGGGATAGGACACATAATTAGAATGGCTTCAGTTTATCCACAGCTGTGGGCTCTGGACTGATTTGAAATATTTCCTATAAAGAGTACAAAACACAGATATGGGAGTCTTTGATATTATTGTTTTAAATGAAAAACGAAAATGTAAACTGGCTTCAGGATTTTAAGAGTTTCTACAAGGACTTCAAGGTCAGTGTCAGGGTTTGGCGCTGGCCCAATGCCAGTGCCCCCATGAAAATGTATTTTCTTTAACTAACTGCTGTGAGATGTGACCAGGAACAGAGCAGAGCAGGCTTAAACTTAGAAAAAGAGAGAAAAACAAAAACTTTATTAAACTAAAAACTAAAATCAAAACCACACAGGAAACAGAATGAAAACCTTTTAAACCATTCTCCTCCTCCCACCCAAATTTCACCAAAGCACAGTGAGACAAAAAATCTTGGAGTCCTGATCAAGTTACCAACACTCAAGTAATCAATTCTCAGTCCATCAGGGGAGAGAGGAGTCTCTCTTGTACCACAGTCCTCCCCACGAAACAGGGTTGAAACTCCCCATGTTTCCTTGTCACACGTGGCACCGCCCGGAGAAACTCTGCCATCGTGACATCCTCCTTCCATGTACAGTGCTCTCACCACCGTCCATGGACCGAAACTGCTCAGGGTTCTTCAAGGATGCTTTGCCAAGTGCCAAAAAACAACCGTGTCTCATTTTTGGGACAACAGTCCCCCCCATTTTCTCATCCCCTGGGGCCGAGGGTTTTCTCAAGAACAGAGCTCTTCTCCCTGAAGATGGAAGGCACCACCACGCCCTCTTCATCTTCCTCTGTTCACTCCTTTATATAATATCATTACAGCAGGTCAGTCTCTTGGCTCAGGCTATAGCATCCACCCAAATGCAGTCTCATGTATTACAGGTAGCTTGGTTCAGTCTATGGCTATACAAGAAAAGTCCAGCTGAAAAAGCCACTCCATCATCTCCTCCCACTTCAGCTTTTCCACATCTTCTTAACATCTCAGGTCCCAGACTGTCTCTCTTCTCTCTCCAACCACCAGCCAGGAGGACTAATGTTTCACAAAGTTTCCTTCACCCAGGAAAGGGTTAAAAGTCCGAGCTCCGCTGCCCTCAGGGCACTGAGATCTCACGGTGGCACTCCCACATGCTGGGCATCACCCCCCCTGCCGCCTCCTCTGCCGGCACAGGCTCGCTCGCTCTCTCTTCTGCGGTTGGGGGGGGGAACAAAAGATCCCTCGGTGCTTTTTCCACCCCTCAGTCCTGCAGGAGCTGGCCCGGTTCCATTCCCTTCCACCTTCTCTCTCTCCGGGGCTCCGGCCTACCTCAGCCTGGGCCTCCATGGCTCCCCTCCCCACCCAGCCATGTGGCCGGGCGGGGCAGAGACGGTGCCGCTCCCTGGGCTACCACGGGCGAAAGAGAGCGAACTCTGGGAAATCTCTGCTTTTAACCCCGTGTGTCTGCAGAGGTGACTCACGTCTTCAGTGGTCACACCAGGTGTCAATATTCGAATCTGACCACTGATTGGTTTAACTAAAACTTCCCAAAAAACTCACTTCCTCCCAAACCGAGACAGTCAGATACTTTTTGTTGAAATCAGCAGGACTTTCAGATGGTAGTTTATCCTTCAATAATCCAGGTATCAAGTGTTTTCTAAAACCCTACCATATTTCCTGTTAACATAGTTTAGGTGGTTAAGATGACCTGAAGTCCTTAAAGGAATTGTATCTCATAGTTTAGCAATTCCAGACTACTTAATTGATTACTTTTGAGACTAGCTGCCATGAATGGTCAACATAGTCTAACTCAGGCTACATTCCTCAAATATGGTTAACCTTATCACTTGGTTTTGTAACAGATATTGAGCAGAACTTTTGTCATTTAGTTATGAACACAATAACCTGAAAGATGGTTAAAAGACCAAAACCACAGATTCTGTATGACTCTTGGGGAAGAACCTGCTTTTATTCCACTATTTGCAAGCCTGCACTTGCAATTCTGACTACTGGTTTCTGACAATTTTCTACTGTTTCTTTTCTACTGTTCACTTTTTTTTTTTTCTTGTTTGCACTTGTTTATTTTCTGTGTGTACTGTTGCTCTGTTGGTTTAAAGAAAGCTGTCTGAGTGCAACCCCAGGTCTGTTACCGTGTCAGCCTCATACTCCATTTAAAGAGCAGAGTTGGCCAACTGCTTGATTTTTCTCCATCTCTGAGGGATAAACTAACTACATAATCTTGAAGTTATTTTTATAAAAGCTATATGTATTTTTGTCTCTGTCTTTTGATAGAAAGATACCTTCTAAAGCATCTTCAACAGTTTCCTTCATTTCATAGTTGTTGCTTGTGAGAAAAGGATTCCTTTCTCCAGATCAAAACATTTCTCTGGACCCTGTTGCCCTCCATGCCATCAAACATCTGCTCTATCTTTTTGTAACTGCCTTGTGGTGTGAAGTGTTAAATGTCTTTGAAATGGCAGCCTGTGGAAAGAGTGCACAGCAGATGATCTCTTGTATGATCTCTTTTTCTGGAATTCTGGCAAGTGCCCTGTCAATGCACACAAAGACAGAAACGGTGTATTTCCCCAGATATGTTTCCCTTACTCAGTCTTTAACATTGTTTCCTCATATGAGTAGTGACAGGTTCAGTAACTACAGTTAGATAATCATTCTTCTATGCCCATACATAAATAATTGTGTTGCATGCATTAAAGAAAATTTCTGTGAAGTTTTAAAAACATTTTTCTTCGGATTTCTTTTTTTTTTTTTTCTTTCTTGCATTTCGTTTGTTGTATTGCAGTGGTATTTTGTGGTTGCTGTTCTGGAATGAAGGCATCGTAAACATCTAGGTATGTCATAGAGTCTGCTGATTAAAAATTAAAACTGTTCGTTATTGTACAGATTCCGTGGTGAAATGCAAGTACTGTCTTGATACCTTGAATTAAATTTAATTATGATATGTTTGATGTACTGTCCTTGAAGATGTGAAAGGTGACTGTGTAGGTATTATATAAAATATTTTGTGTGGCATTGCAATGCAGACTACTTCCCATATGTGACAGAATTTGAAGTGCTGTAATTCCAATAAAACAGAGATTTAACATAATTTTGGGTTGCTCAGAGAGGCATAATTTTCCCATACCTTTATATTAATTTTTATCTGTTTAAAATCCCTGTCTTTCTCTTTACCCCTGTGAATATGCAAATTCACATTTGTCCCCCCACCAAAAAGAAAATAAATCAAGATATGAACTGTTTCTTTCTCATCAGTAAGATCCTGAAGTTATACAGCTCAAATATATCAATAGCTATTTTATTTTCCTGTTTTTTAAATAATTTTGTTTCACTTAGGATTATTCATAATAATATATTAGAAACAGTGGTTTGCAGCAATATTCTTTTATTTCACCTTTTTAATCTTATTATTCAAGTTGACGGACTTTTGAAACCTAAAACCCGGATACATTTGGCTCTGTATGACCACCGTTAGCCAGTATCGACTTTTGGGCTCACAGTTTTTCTATATTAAGAAGAAATCTGGATAGCTTTTTAGTAGAGCCTTTATTTCAGGTAATTACATAGAAGAAAATCTGTAGCCTTCTCTGGCTCTGCCCTTTAAGATTATATTTAATAGGCAAAACAATGGAGTGCGGGTTTGAGGATAGGAGCTGAGCTAGGAATATTTGCCAGTCAAAGACTAACAAACAACCAAATCAGAACTGCAGGTTCAGATGTGTAATAATCAAGATGTGAAAGGTAGCTTGTGCTACTCTTTTCCTTACTGATGCACACTGAAATTTTCATTACTCAGTGGTGGTTGGGACAGGAAACCGCTATTTTAGGTTTTAATTTAGTGCTTCTTCAGGCATCAGTTGATTCTGTTCTTAGCAGATTATTTTGCTTTTATTTAGAATGATGAAAATAACTCTGGATAAAATGCATAAGATATATAATGCATATTTGTCTTGCACTGTCAATTTTGTTTTGCCCATTGTCAGATGTATTTGAAGTTAAATTATGTGTTTGATCATATTATTCATTGAAGCATGTTTAGTTTTTAATGTCTGTGGGTTAGCAATGTGTTATGTGGAAAACTTATGAATTTTTATATTACACATTGAATGATGAGCTTTTTTGAGACAAAATAAAATTGTCTGGGTGCATATAAAACCCATATAAAACTCAGTTGTTTATTTATGAAGTCTTCTGCAGATTAATCCAGAACTAAAGATTTAATTTAAGATATAATATATAATGGCAAAGGAATCTATAAGGAAATAAATGACACTAGATAGGTAAACACAGGAAAAAGAAAGCATGGGTCCAAGTACTGTTTTTGGACTATATGCCATTATCCTATCATTACTTTGCAAGGAGAAGAAATGTCACAATTCTTTCTATTGGCACCTACCCAAATTCTTATCAGACTTGACCCTGTGGTTTTACACCTTTTCTCATATTCTATGTAAAACAGAGTTTTTAAACTCTAGTTGAGCAACTACAAAATCAAATACTCCAGGTAAATTCAGGTAAAAACATGCTTAAGCATACTGTTGGGAGCCAAACACATCATGTAATACATCTTTTCTTAGTTACCATTCTCTCTCTGTCTCTCTCTCTCTCTGTCTCTCTCTCTCTCTTTTTCTCTCCAGTCTTTGCTTTGAAACACATTGGAATTTGCCAATATGTGAAATAAGAAACCAAAGGATTTGGGTTCATACACTTAGATGGTAAAGATGGTCTTCCCATAGTCATCTTAATAGGCCTTTTCCAGGTGTCAAAGGTCAAAATTATGAGGAAATTTCATGTTCAAAACCACATTCAAGCAGACTGACATGGAAAAACGTGGTTCTCTAAGGCCTTTTGTAATGCCAAATGCATGCACAGGAATACCTCTGACTTTACCACTTTCTGAGAATAGAAATTCTGATCATAGGTTATCTTCTGAGGAGTGATTTCATCTTCATAAACTTATTGAGTCTAATATGGGTAAAATGTAATGACTTGTGATATGCAGGAGATTAAATAAGAATTTTTTCATTACTTTCTGAACTAGACTTTTATGAAAGGCTGTAACTCTGGAATATGTCTTTTTGAACTTTCCATTAGTACCACTGAGAGGAGGCTGTCAGTGAATAAAATTTTTTGGACACACATTCAAGAAATAAATACAAAACTTAAGCAAGCTTTCTTTTTTTTTTTTTTTGTTAAGTGGCATGACTCTAATGGAGTTATATTTTCAAAGTAAGTGAGCATTAAGACATCATTTCAGTTCTCAAACACATATAAATGGCATTCTGATTTAAGTAGGTAGAACTAAACTTGGCCCTCATTTTACAGTACTTCTGTAATTTTTTTTCTTTTTTTTCTTTTTTTTTCTTTTTTTTTTTATGAATACAGGACCTTTTTATAGCGCTTCTGATATGACTGAAATGCACAGGGACATCAGGCTGTTGGTTGATGATCCAAAGGCACTCACTGATATTAGCTGATGCCAGTGAAGCTCTCCCAGGAATAAGTTGGCCCTTACTGGGTCACTGAGAGATTGGAACCTAAGGAGAAGAAAAAAAAAAAAAAGCTTATACCTTTTCGTATAGAAGACTCTGTTGAATTTATTTATTGAGCTTCAAGGCTTTCATACACAAAAAGAACAAGTTCAGGGAGACATTAAATAGAAACTCCCAGTGTGACAGGAGGTTATTTCATATTTCATCCAATATTTCAAATATAAAGGCTCTTGTCTATACAGAACCTTGCCTCAAACTTCCAATAGGAGGCTAAAGAAATAAGAGGAACAGTCACATTCTGTAAAGCTCTTGATGTCACAAAGGTTGCATAAATTGACTGCCTCCCAGTTAATCCCTCCATATTGTTCCTGGGGTGAAATCTTCTCTGTATTTCTATGTGACATGCAGCAGTTGATTTACCCTTATAAGCCTAAGAAAAGAATTATCTCTAGTATGTGTACTGGAGATTCTCACTGCATATGCTCTTATTTTGCCTTGAACTCCCTTTGTCACCAATGGATTTTCTAGCATAATAGGGCAAGTAAAGCATGTCCAGCTAGAAAGCAGTGAGATGAGAGATCTCAATGTTGCATGTTGTACTGAATTTTTTTGTCATTCTGAAATGAAACTTTTTGAACCTCAGTGACATTACAGAATTGAGAAACTTTATCTCTTCAAAAAGAAAGCAGGAAGTATTGTACATTGATTTATCTGGTGTAACTAATGCAATCTTAAGAGTCTAATAAAAATATAATGTTATGTACCAGAACTGCCAGTCAGTTTATAACGGTTGACTTCTTCATACAATAAAATGTAATCTTTTTTAACTGAATCCTTGAAAAAACGTTAAGGAAAAGACTTAGTAGAAGTAATCTCTGCTTCTTCCTTCCTTTTTTTTTTTTTTAAAAAAAAAAAAGAAGTTTCAAACAATTTGTTAGGGATTTCCTCCTGCTCCAACAGATTGATTATTCTATTTCAACAGAATGATAATTGCTGTAAATTCTGTAAACTGCTCAGTTTCCTTTGAAATCAATGTGTGAGAGAAACAGAAGTGTTTTAGGGAGGGTTTCTGAAGGAGGAAAACTGCTTCAAAGAACATCACAAGTAAATGAGCAAGAGCATGGTGTAAGTTGATAAAGAAAAAAAAAAACAGGCTGATTAAGGAAGTGTAAGTAGCTAACAGAAGAATACAAGAATCTTAAAATGTTTAGTCATGGAAGAAATACTAATTTGATTTAAGAAATGTACGTGTTGGGAAGAAACTGATACTGAAGTTAAATTAAATTTTCAGCTGTGAAAGACTTGTAATGAAGTTACTATTGACCTCTGTATCGAAATTTCCTGATATTTTGATCCAAATTTTAGGGAACAGAGAAGACACATCTCACATAAAAAGTAGTTCACTGGGCATTCTCAAAAAGGAACTGTTTCTACTACGGCCAGTAATAATTGCTGTCTCTACTGGAATTCCTTAATATTAATTTTTGATGCGATAAAAGACTGGGTGCTATCCTTTGGTAAGCTGCTGCAGTGTGCCTCTTAAATACTGTTAAGTGCTAAACTCACCTAGGAGCAGTAAAAAAAGAAGGTGAACTCTATCTGTGAACATTGCATCTAGTCCTTGCTTGTTGTGTTCTCAAAGTACAAAGAATTAAAAAATCTTCAATCTGAAGCAAGCCATAACAAACAAATTTTCATGAGCTCTGCAAACCTAGCATCTTGTGTCAAAAGGTGTAATGTGACCAGTGCAGCATTTATGTTTTCTGGGCCAGCGAGGGAAGATGTTATGGTGCAGGGTCAGTGTCACTAATGCTGCAGCTTAAGAACCTGGATCCAAGGTCCTACACACAATGTAGAGAAATCTAACAGTAAATACTCACAGAATCACAGAATCTGCTGAGTTGGCAGAGACCCACAAGGACCATTGTGTCCATCTTACAGCACTGTACCATCCCCAAGGTGCCTGAGACCATGTGCCTAAGAATACTGTCCAAATGCTTCTTGAACTTTGGCAGGCTGTGATCCTGTGACTGCTTCCCTAGGGAGCCTGTTCCAATGCCCAGTCAGCCTCTGGGGGAAGGACCTTTTCCTAATATCCAACCAAAACCCCCTCTGACAAAACTTCATTTCCTCAGCTCCTGTCACTGGTCACCACAGAGAAGAGAGATCAGTGCCTGCCCCTCCTCTTCCCCTCCTGAGGAAGCTGTAACTGCAGTGAGGTCTGTTCTCAGTCTGCTCTTCTCCAGGCTGAACAGACCAGGTGACCTTAGCCACCCTTCATACAGCTTCCCCTGAAGGCTTTGGAACTTCAAAACTGAATTAGCTTAACAAAGAAAGATAGGAAGTTAACATAACTTGCAGCTTTTTAGTCCTGAATATGTTAAAAATCGTATTTTGCCAAAATAAAATTCTTCAAATCACATAACTCATTTTTTTTCCCACATCCTTCCACCCTTTATCTCTAATTTTTCTTTCTACTTAAACAGAAGGGATGGCAAAATCAGTCACAGATCCTTCATGTGTCAAGGTCACTACGGGGAAATGTGTGCATGGAGGTTTACTTTGAGAAACCTTTCCTAACCTATCCCCACAGTCTGTTTCCTCACCTTTTCATGTGGAAATATTTTTTAACTTTTCTTTTTGTCATTATGTTTTGTCGGGTCGTGTTGTGGAACCCAACACTATGTGGGGAACTGCGGGGAGTTCTTTTAAAACAGATGGTCTAGGACGAAATTAAGTCAAACGAGACATTATATCTGAGAACCATTTACTGGTAACAAAAAAAAAAAGGCACTGGCCTACTAAAGAGGAGTAGAAAAGGAGGAAGGAAAATGAAAAGGGCTGCGGAGAGAGAGGGGCCATAGAGAGAATTCGGGGCCTTAGCAGCAGAGGGAGGAGGAGCGCCCGCCACGTGCCGGCCGCACGGGCCGTGTGCTCGCTGCCGCGGGGGACGAGCGGTGCCGCAGGCCCAGCTCCATGGCCACGGGCGGCCGGACGTGCGGGGAGCGAGGGGCGCTCGGCAGAGGCGCAGAACCCCGGGCAGGGGCGCAGCAGCGATCGCGGCGGTGGCTGGATCGGTGGAGCGAGGTTAGAGGCCGGTGGCTGGGCAGGAATGCGGGGACGAAGCGGGCAGGGCGTCGGACAGGAGCACAGGGAGGCAGGGCAGGCGGTGGCTGGGACAGGCAAAGCGGGAGGGCACGGCACAGGCTTCACACGAAGCTCAGAGGTCACTCGATGTCCGGCCAAGCACCCAGACCGACGGAGGACGAGCAAGGAAGGCGAGCGAGGACGAGCAAGGGCCCGCGAGGGCAGAACAGGCAAAAGGCAGGCTGGAGCCAGAGCAAAAAGGACAAGAACAGGCTAAAGCCGGGAAAAGGAGCAAGAAGACCAAAAGCCCCCAGAGCTTGTGACACAGTTCCTTTTCTAGCCCTCGCCCCTGCCAAGGTCCCCCTGCTGGCGGCAGACCTTCGGCCCGGTCCCAGTTCCCAGTCCGGTGCTGGAGACCTTTCGCCATCCCATGGCGGAGCCTTCCCGAGGGCACGGCGTTCTCGGTGGTCTCCCGCTGACTGCCTGTCCCGGGTGAGAAGTGAAAGGGCTGCCAGGCAAAGCCTCCCCAGAGACCAGGCTGCTCCCTCACCTTCTCCCAGCTGCCTTCTGCAAGTGGCACTTGTGCAACCCCTCCCCCACACGCCTCTGACAAACGATGTTGAGACAGAAATCAAAATTAAATTGGTGCCTCACAATATGTTATTGAGGCAATGGTGTCATGCAGTGAGTCTGCCAGCTTCCTCTTCTGGGCAGTAAACAGCTGTGAAATCTGGTAAAATATGCAATATGGCATATGCTGTATGAAGTATATTGTCTTGAGACTCAAATATTTATTTAATTCTGTTATGATTTTCCTTGCAGTTACATAATTGTTACTGGTGAGCATACCCTGCTTCTGTGTTAGGTCCAGCCCTAAGAGTTCTGACACAATATTGAATAGTGTCATAAATGAACCTGAGCCTGAACATGAGGATTTCAGGTAAAACTTTAATTGCTCTGGAAAGTGATGACAGACTGTAAACACAGCAGGTTAATTTAGAAGGTGGAAAGGTGAAATTATTTTATGGATTTGTGGCCTAAAGCCATAGTAAGTTTGACCCACATAAAATGCAGCATGGCAGATAAAAACCTCTGTTTATTTCTAATTACACTGGTGGGGCTTTTTGTTGTTTTAGTTTGGGGTTTTTTTTTTTTTGTTGTTGTTGTTTTTTTCAATTTGATCATGTTGTATAAATAGGAAATCCTTGCAGGACTCAGAAAACCAATTTTGAATATCAGCGTGTAATATAAGCTTAATGTAGAGTGAGAATGTACACTAGTAAAAGTATTAAAGGGGGGTACTTTTTATCTGAAGTGTGTATGGTCCTATATCTGAAGTATGTAATGTTCCTTTTAACTGAAGGAACATTAACCATTTTTGGTAAATACCCATAAAATTTTAGAACTCTTACTGCATGAGCATGTAACATCTCTCAGCTGTAGGTCAGAGCACCTCATCAGATTGAAGGAGCCACATAAAGGATTGTCAATGACTGTCAGAAATTTTAAATTTCAAGTATATCTATCTGTCTGTCTGGTAGCCAAAACCTTTGAGATTTGTGTCCACAAAGGCTATTCTCTTCTACTGTGCTCTTTCTGATTGTGTATCTGTACACTTGAAGGTGTAGGAATATTTGTCGTCTACTTGAGCTAGTCTCAAAATAGGGTTTTTTTTTCTTTAAAGCCTTGAAGTAGGGAGGAAAAAAGTGTAAAACTTCAGGAGAAGCAATTTGATCATGACCAATTACATGAACTACAAATACTTGCCATGTGAATCTGCCTTTTCAAAAGGATTTTAAATTTGTTTATTCATTATCACTCATATATATTCATTTTGTAACACTTGCTACTCTTAGTACTAACTAGATCATTGTAAGGATGGGAACTGCTGTGAAATTCTACTGGGAATTGACTAGTCTCATAGTTTGAAAGTAGGCTAAGATGACTTTTCTATATATTGGGCTGATAATTTTGAGATTGATTCTAAACTCTGTTTGGAAAAATACACAGTGTGTTCCCCATTATCTCCTCTTCCTTATTAAAAGTTTCAGAAGCTAATGCCTGAAGAAATAATCTGATTCAAGGGGCAATCTAGCCTAAAACTGTTTCTTTTCCAATATTTCCCCAAAGTAATTTTATTATGTCTTTTCTGCCTTACGAGCAACCTAAAGTGAAAATTTTAGCTGCTGTTAAGGGTGACTCAGAGAGTTCTTAAATTTGATTTGAAGAGCCACTAGTAATTCACTTGTGGATGAAGTTTCTACCTAACACAAGTGCTGACTTTCTCCTTCACATTCTCAGAGTTTCCCTTTTCAGAAATAGCATCTTCCTTCATTTAACTCTTGCTGTTCTCTTGTCTGAAATGCACACCTCAAGCTTTTTATGAACACAGGTAAATTTGCATTCTAGAACCTATTCACCATAAATTAGCATAGACTTCAGTGACTGAATGAAGATCGTGCTGTCTTACCTCAGCTGACAAACAGGTCTGCATTCTCACAGCTATAATTTTTCCTTTTCTATAGAAAAACTGCATTATGACCTTTCTATCAGAATATTAAATTCTGTGCCTGAATTAAATACAGATGATGAAGTCTGTATTTGAATTTCAGTCCTACAGCTGTCACTTTGTCACCAAACAGTCTTAGTCACTAATTTTTACGACAATTTATCATCATGCTTTTGTGAAACTTCTCTCAGTAACTTTTTTCTGTTTTTGCATTCAGGATCTCCATACCCACTTTTAACATTCTTCCAAAACCCTTCTTCAAGTTTCACTTAATGCAGAGAGTTAAGGGGCAGGTAGTTACTTTCTGTCCACATTTTATAGAATTTTAGACTGAAAGATAAAATATCAAAATAATATCAAAATAATATCAAAAGCATAGAATGGTTTGTGGTGGAAGGGACACTAGAGAGAATCTTCTATCAACCCCCTGCCATGGGCAGGGACATCTTTCACTAGACCCGGTTGCTCAGGTCTCCCTCCAACCTAGCCCTGAACACTTCCAGGAATGGGACATCCACAAATTCTCCCGGCAGCCTATTCTGGTACCTCACCATCTTCACAGTAAAGAATTTCTTCCTAGTAACCAATGTATTTTCACACGCTTTCAGTTTAAAGCCATTCCCCGTCTCCTATCCCTACATGCTCTTGCAGAAAAATCCTCTCCAGCTCTCTTATAGGAGCCCTTTAGGTACTGGAAGGTGCTATAAGGACTCCCTGGAGCATTTTCTTCAGGCTGAACAGTCACAGCTCTGTCACCCTGTCTTTTTCATATGAGAGATTCTTCAGGCCTCAGATCATCTTTGTGACCCTCCTCTGTGTCACTCCAAAAGTTCCACATCCTTGTTGTGTTGGGGCCCCAGAGCTGGACGTAGTACTCCAGGAGGGGTCTTACAAGAGCTGAATAGTGTGTGAGAAATTTTCCTTGATACTTTGTGCTCTCAAGAGCACTTTTTTCCCAGGGTTTCCTTGCTGGTCAAGAGGAGAATGTGCCCAGGATGGTTCTTCTTTTGAAGGAACTAAATACTATCCACAAACCCTATGACTGTAAGTGTGGCCTCCACATATGGTGGGAAGAATATTTTCTGTTCTCAGCTGAGAATGTGCCTCACGAAGCAGAGACTTTGCATAATGTGTGTTCATTCTGGTATGAAATGGCATGGTCATGTGAAATTTGGGAAGCCGGGGCTAGCTAGGTGAGAGAGCCCTGTAAACATTTTCTCCTTTTTCATATTCTGTTTATCACTAGAGGTAAACAGAATAGAGATGTTTAACTGTACGTGTTTTGTGCAGGATCATAATCTACTAGCAAGGACTTTCAGTGTTTTTGGGAAACTGGCCCCTTCAACTATAGGACTGCTTGAAAAGTGGAGAGATTGAGTTACAATATGTGGCTAAATAAACATTTTTTCATATGGAGTTTGTTGTTGTGTCTGACAGTGCAGTGGAAAATGACAGACTGGCATTATATGGGCGTTGATTTGTTTTCCTTTTTTTTTTTTAAAACGGTTGTAAATTAGATGAGATTTGGTTTTGTTTGTGCTTTTTTGTTGTTGTTTTTTTGGGGGGTTTTTTGCTTTGCTTTCTCTCCCTGTAGTGCTTATCTGACATGACTTTTTTCAACATAAAAACTGAAGAATATGCATGAAGTTTTCAGAAATGTACTACTCAAATTATCCACTCTGTTTTCATTTATATGCAGCTAACAGTGCACTTCTTATATAATTGATACTTAGATGGAGATTTGTAATTTGTTTAATTTTTTGTCTCTTACAAGATATATGTACATTTCTGCCTGGTTATTCATGCAGAAGCTTGAACTAGGAGAAAAAATAATCCTGCACTTCTGTATAATTATTATAAAATCAGAACTTACAAATGACCTATAAAGAATATTTAGTAGGAAAACAGACCACTTTCCCTCCAGTTTGATGTGCTTGCAAAGCTTTTTCAAAAACTGCATTATCACTGAACTAGTTAATTAATTTTATTTATGATGCAGGCAGCAATTTAACATAATTTTTTTTCCTCCCATTGTTTTGATATTCCTCTTGTTACAAAGATATAGAGCTTCTAAAACTCAGGTAGCCAAAGTACATGAAAATACAGCTAAGGATGAAAGCTACTCTGAGATAAAAATCTCTTTTGTGGCATTTTTTTTCTTTCTGTGGTAGTATTTTTCTCTCTTTTCTGTTTATGTAATCAAAGACCAAGTTAATAGAACTAATTGAAAAATCAGGAGCTGATCACATCGTGGCTGAATGTCATCATAAAAATATTTTCAAGCACTTTAATTAACCCCTTGAACACCAGGGAAATATGCAAATTAATTTGCTTATTTCCTTGAGCTCTTTTTGGAGCTATTTAATTAACATGGTTTTGCAAATTCTCTGTTTTAATAGTAGCCTTACAGTTTGGGTACAAGGAGAACTAGCTCTGAATGCAGGACTAAAACTGGTAGGTTTTTTTTCTTTTCTGTAATGATTGAGTGTAATCTTCAAATTTGGCACAAAAAAAATCTACAGATGATAATTAATTTTTTTTATGTAACTTTTTGGCACAATTCTTAATAACATTTGAGAAGGGAACATTCTGAAGGGATTCCATTGTTTTAGAATTATATCCTCCAAACACAAAGTGACCTCTGCCATAGTCTCATAGATGCTTCTTTTGGTTGGATTGAAATTTGAGTCCATGGGAACTATGGTCATCAGAAAATCAGGATGAAACATGGTGTAAAATGAGGCAGCAGTTTGTTTCCCAGATATTGAACACTTTCCAGTTTAGACATTACAAACAAGCATGAGACAGAGTGTTGGCTGAATACCAAATAAGTGCTTTCATAAATAAATCACTTCACAAATTTTGCTCGTATCTACTGAATAATTCATGTGACAAATAGGAGATGGTCAGCAACAGTGCTCCTTGAATACAAAGAACATCCCTGTTAATTGAATTTTTTAAAATGAAAAATTAGTAATTTTCACTGACTTTTATATTCAACAATTGTTACTCAATTAGGTTTATGAAATAGCAGTCAGAGGGCTCCACTTTGTTGTTAGAAAGACATGTCATTTGAGGACAACTTAAATTTTGTTTTGTACTCTTTCCCTAATGGTCTGTACCACTTTTGTCCTGTTCAACTCCAGTGCTAAGTCCTGAAAAAAGCTTCTCTGCTTGGTGTACCAGAATTATCATGTGACTTGTCATTGGCCCAGCAATTCTATTTTCACATCACTGGGAATGTTTGAGGTTCATATGACTGAATTGATACATGGGCACTTATTCATGTAGAACAGTTAACCTGAACATTGCATAATGTCCACTTTCACTCTTGGAATTAAAAAAACCCCCAAACACAAAAATTCCTAGTGTTTGATTCTACATTTAGGAGCTGTACCTGGTTATTATGGCAGAATTATAAAAGTTATTTCCATGAACTTGAAGAAGAAATCAAGCTCTGGATTTGTTATTGCCAATGAATTGGCTGTCTAAGATGTATTTTCACTACTCAAAAATTTAAATGGCAAAACCTTTAGATTAAGGAAAGCAGTTAAATTTCAAAATATTTCAAATTTGTTTAAGTTTGAGAAGATAAAGAAGATAAATTATGGGCTTGTCAATGTGTCTAACAACTGCTAAAATTTATTGAGGTATCTTCAGTTAGAACTGGGCCATAAATGTGTTGTTCTAGTTTAGCTCTGTGATTTTGGTCAAAGTACAAGATCTTCCTCACAATCTGTAAAAATGAAGATATTAATTAATTACCAGAGATCTGATGATATAAACATTGTGTTGTCTTCTTTTATTTACTGAATATTCAATAGAATATGTGGGTGATGTCCAAAATGTTTCTTTAGAAGTTAGCTACTTAGGGGTTTATGGAACAGTTATAGCATTCTTCTGAAACTGAACTCTAGGCAGTCTGTTTCTATTCAAAGATTTTTTAATAAAAATTTGATTACATATAACTGATAAAAAGGATACATCTCTAAAAATCCAAACGTGACCACATGAAGATTTGCACAAAGGTTTATTTTCGGCTACTAGCAAAGTGTGGCTGCTCAGTGAAATGCATCAAGAATTTATGCATGTGTATAATGGATACAGATTTATGGCCTTCTTTCTACCATGTGAGTACAGTGGGACAGTTGCACATTAAACAGATGATCCTGGAATATATGGCTGAAGAGGAAGGAATTATTGAATGTCGTGTGATTGAAATAAATATATTTCTTTAAATTAGCATCATTTAAAATATCATTCAGTAGTGGTTATTTTCACTATGGCAGGTGCATCCTGACTTTATAGAAAATGGTACCACTGTAAAAAGGAAGAGTATGCCATGTTTAGGATAGGAAACAGATGTAAAATCTGAAGTGGATGCTCCATTTATCCAGTCTGACTTTCAAAAGAACAAATTATTTATTAGTTTATGGCCAGTAGCACTGATTGAGCTGCAATGTTTCTTCTATAAAAATCTCCTATCTTGCTGTAAGAGCTGTAAGAGAAAAGAAAGTACCATGGTATTTGGTAAATATCTAATGGCAGGTAATCAAATTTTCCCTGTATTTCTTAAATATGTAAGGCAGCAGTAACAAATTGTTAGACCTATTTAGAGTTTAATTTCTTTTAGTATTTTATTTTCGGTTGTAATAATGGTAAAGAAACATGAGCCAAAGATGAACAGACAACTAATAGAGCAGTAAAGATTGCTACATGGACTCAGAAATTGCCTGATGGGTTTGTTTAGATGCTTGTCTTTAGGGTATTCTTAAAAAGTGCCATAAATCCCTTTTATCTCTGTTGTACATATTTTAATATTAGTTTTCCTTTTAACATAGGTTCTCTGTAGTATCTGTAAGGAGGCACTTTTTCTGTCTGAAAAACCAGTGAGGCTCAAGATGCCGTCTCTAAATATTTCAATTTTTACTAGTCATATTGAATCTGCACTTTTGCTGATTTCAAGATGCTTTTGAAATACTGAGGTTTCTTGGCTGGTCTTGGATTTTCTATCAGACATTCTTCTCATGAATGATTCTTTTCAGAGAAATAATCTCGTTAGCATTCCCAAGACTTAACCAAGGCATTCAGCTTGAAAAACATGCATCTCTGAAAGATGCACATTCATTCAGCTTCAACTTCCATGTGTTGAAGGAGGTTAAAAAATTCTATTCTGAAATATTCTGTTGAATTAACATTATTCCTAAAGACAATTTTGTGTTTGTGCTTCCACGACTTTAGTTGTGTAAAGTAAGCTAGGTGGCTCTGTTGGCAAAGTTTATTTCCTAGACTGAGTCCTTCTATTGACACTTTCGATTTTGTAACATCTTTTGACTCTGTTCTTGAACTGTATCTGCTTCTGGAATATTTTTACAGTTCCACAACACGAGTGGGACCCTTAGCTTTTGTAGGTTAGCTTAAGTTGTATTAGATGGATGGCCTTAAACTGAAAGAGGACATTTTTTAGTTAGATATTAAGAAAAAATTCTTTACTGTGAGGGTGCTGAGGCACTGACACAGATTGACCAGAGAAGCTGTTGAGTCCCCATTTCTGGTGATGTTCAAGACCAGGCTGTATGGGGCTCTGAGTTACCTGGGCTAGAGGAAGGCATCCCTGCCCATAGCAAGGGTTTGGAACTAGCTGATTTTTGAGGTCACTTCCAACCCTAACTATTATATGACTCTGTGATTCCATAACCTGTTTACTGAATGATGTAGATTGTTCACTTTGCTGCATATAAACCTTTTCACAATCTGCCAATTTCTTTGTGACTTTTCCTCCGGATTATCAGTCCCTGTAGCACACTTTTGTCACACAATTTCTCTAGGACAGCTCCTAATTTTCAAGACATCTTTAGGCTCTATCAGTTACCTAGTTTTCATCCAAATTTTTAGCTTTTAATCTTGCAGTCAGAAGCATGATAAAATAGGACAGCTAGTAGCTAAGCTGGAAAAATTCTGTTGTAAATAAGAGATTCTTTTGATAGTCATAACTAACTACTAGAAACACATATTGAGGGATGTTTAGGAGCCTTTTACCCTCTCCCAAACTGAAAGGCTTATTAAACACTTACAATCTTATGGAGCTATTAGTGTTTTTAAATATACACATGAAGTAACAGCTTTCTAAAGCTTAATGAAATCAGAGGGCTTTAATGAGTTTTTAATTTAAGCTCCTTTTTTTCACTTCATTTCACAATATGTTGCTTATTTCTAGTCAAACAGTGAAGTTGGGAAGATACTGATGTCACAAACTCTACAGAATGATTTTATCTTGTAACTAGTAGTAGCAAAAATTGATATTTCTTTAGAAATATACATTTAGGTAGCAATCCCTGTCCTTCAGTGCTTTATTTCATGCTTCTATTACAATGTTTATCTTCCTCTTTAGCCAGAAAAACTCTGCTGGAGTACTGCTTTCAGTCAGCAAGACAACAGAGGAAACTGGAGGGAATGGTAGTAGTGCTGACCCTCCACTAGGAATCTGTCTGCTGCTTTGTCTCACCTCAGGAGAATTTGCCTTTTCCCTCTGGCAACAAAGGTTGCACTGAAGTATAACTTAATTTTCTTATTTTTCAAGAACCTTACAACTAAAAACTGATACAATTTTATTAAGCTGTATCCTATGTAATTTCAAAGTATCTCTTCATAATTTCTCAGTGATTTTTCTTTCTAATGGAATATAAAAAAATAATCACTTTTAAGCAAACTGAACAAATAGGTGAGACATAAAAGCCGTAGAACTTACATTTTAGTTAACCAGAGCATTCCTTAGCTTTGCGTATTAGCTTTTTAATGCGATTTAGTTTTTATGCTCTTCAAAATAAGATCTTAGTGAATAATGGGTAACAACACTCAAGTCACCATAAAAGAAAACGACAAAATGACTTCATAAAAATGCCAACAAATGCAAGCTAAGAGCATTTTCAATTTATCTGCCAAGTTTCTAAGCACTCATCCAAAATAGCATCGTGATTTTACTTCCAAAGCTATTATCTGTACCTAAATAAGTAGCTGTCAATAACTATCAGCTATTATGCTAACCTTTTTCTGTCTGAGGCTAAATCAGAGCAGGTCTGTTGAAAGCTATACCTGGCTTCCAGTATAGAAGATCCCATTAGCTGTTAATTCTTTACTGAGCTCTGAGGTTGGTGTTCTTGTCACTGCCTTTATGGCAGTTCTGATATGCTCAATGCTGTGGAGTGCTTGTTATGCTTAGAAGAAAATTATCAATGGAAGCAGGCATGAGAATAAAGGCAAACATAATTTTTTCCTAAATAGCTTCCTTATTTTACCTTGAAAAAAATTGTCTTAGATATGTTTTATAAGCCCATAAGTCCATCTGTTTTATAAGCAGGTATATAATGAGTCGCATTAAGTATGTCACTCATACCCCAATGTCATATTTTATTATGTAATGCAAAAAGGCTCACAAAACTTACTCAATTTTCACAAACTGGGAAATAACATTGGTGCTGTTTGAATAGGCTGAATTCCTCAGGAGGAAAAAATGTTCATTTCAAAGAAGTAAGAACTGCTGTGATTACAAAATAAGCACCAATTAATTATAATGAAATTTAATTAAGCTTTGCTCAGGTTTGCATTCTCTCTTGTATCTTTAAGGATTGATCTTTAGGAAAGACTTAAAATCACATTTCTCAGGCAAGTCACTTCTTATTTAATTGTGTATGATGAAGTTGAAAAAAACCCCAAACCCACAAACAAAACAACTACATAATTTAATCTAAAAATCTAAAACTTTTTGATTTTCAATTATGATGTAACTGGTAATCCTGAAGTTATGGTTCCCTATACACTTATGTTTTCAAATTCACCTATTGTCAGGCTGTAGGCAGATGGACAAGGAAAAGATGGGTCTCACAAGATTGACATTTTCATAGCGGGGAGATTGTGCCACCTCAGAATCAAGTTTTGTGTTCTCTTTATTTTCACGCCTTCCGTTCTTTCTCATGCACTGACATCTGTGTTCATTATGCTACATTCGACCACAAGGCAGATCTTGAATCTTTAGGTCAATGTGAACTACTACCAGCAACAGATGCAGCAGCACCCAGATTTTCAATCATCCTCAGTCTTTCTGTAAAACTTCTCCTCTCAGCTCTCTATTGTCCACAATTCAGGATAGTCAAGAGTAAAAGTATTCTCCATGATTTTTTTGGACTGTTTTCTGACCTCTCTGCCTTACCAAAATTACTTACCAAAAAGTGATGTGCTCAAGATTACACGTACAAAGTACAAGCAAATATCGCTGAGGAAGGCAAGATTGTAGAACCACTCTTTTTGAGGTTTGGGAACTGGCATGAAGTACATAATTGACACTAACTCGTCTTCATTTATAATCATATAGGTATGTTGTAATAGCACCTGGGCACTTTTAATACTACTTGAAAGGTTTGTGAAATAGATTGTCTTCTTCAAAAAACAACTCACTGTTCAGTGGCAACAAAAAAGCATACTGGAAGCACAAGGGGAAGTGTACCACTATTACCACACAAGTGACCTGTTGGCACTGTACAGTTTTTCAGATTTGTTTTATCTGTAAATTCCAAATCATGTTAGTTTTCCTTTTTCAGGAGAAACCCTGTAAGCAAAATATTTTTGTCATGCCTTGCTTCTTTCCTTCTCCTTCCCTTTCCCTGACTATGATGAGAAAATGTTCTTGAGGAAAATTGCACATAAGTCTTTATTTTTAGCTGAGGTTTGTAGTAGAACAAGTTTCTACATAGTCTGTGATATCTATGATCCCTACGTATGCACATGTATGTGTGGGCATAAATTTTAAATAAAGTTATAATTAGAATGAATAAAAACTGTACCATATTGATTTCCTAAAGTTAGAAAACTGCATGATCATGGGTGCTTAGAATATTTTGGTGAAGGTGAAAAAACATTGAAAGATAATAATTCTTTCTTATTTTATTTTAATCAATGTGCCTGGGCTTTATACAGGTACCTGTCGTTGTTTGGGAGAGCTGTAATAAACTATTGATTCAACTTCTTGATAACAGTTGTCATTTTAACATTTATTTTGATTGTCAGAAGAGAGTTTTGTCCTCATACAGTTAATGACACAGTAAGTTAAGGTTGTGACTTAAATTCAGGGAAAGCAAAGACTTTAAGGACATAATAAATTTTGATGCATCACTTAAAATTTGTCACTGATGTCAAGCACCTTGCCAATATCAGCACATCACCTTGTTCGTGAACTTGTCTGATATCATGAAAGATTCTAGTTTTGTATAGACAAAAGCTCTGTTATGTCTGTAGTCATAATATTTCTTCTTTGGGCCTTTTTCCTCTCCTGAATGTTCTCCATGAGAGCTTTTAATGCCAAAACCCAACTATGTAAATAATTAATCTTAAATATTTCATGTATTTTTATAAAACAGTCATTTTTTTTAATTGTCAGGACATAACTGTCTTGGACATTCATAAAAAAATAAAGAATGCAAGAAAAAACTATTTTTGAAATGCCATACTTTATTTGATGTTGAGTCAGTCAGAGTAATCAGAGCAGTAATTTTTACCAGCTTGAAAGTTATGCTTAGTACATAAGCCCAATGCTGCCTCCATTTTTTTTTTCTCAAATTTTGCCTAGTATCAACAGCAGGTTATGTTAGGTGTTTGGTAAAAAAACTAATGTGAATTCTAATCTTACCATAGAGGAAATGGTGCAACATTCTTAGAAGGCTAGAGGATTGTATACTGAAGTATTGGAAAAGTATTTTGGTGGTCTGTGGTAAGCTAGTTGCAAATGTCTTTTGTATTGTTTTACTTGTGCAGTGGTTTCACCTTGGCTGAGTGCCAGCGCCATGTGCTCCATCACTCCCCTTCCCAGCAGGACAGAGGAAAGAGAGTAAGATGGAAAACAACTAGTAGGCTGAGATAAGGCACTTTATGATAAGAAAGTAAAAAAAAAAAAAAAACAAAGCAAAAAACCCAAAAGTTTGTGCTCACATAAGCAGAAGGAAAAGTCAATCTCTGTTCCTATCAGTGAGCGATGTTCAGACCCTTCCTGGGAAGCAGGGCTTCAGCACACCCAGTAGTTGTTCTGGAAGGAAAACATTGTAGAACAGCAAAGGCCTGCCCATCCCTGCTCCCTCCCTTACCTTTTCCATCTGAGCTGGTGTGCTATGGTGTGGAATATCCCTTTGGGCCAGCTGCCCTGGTTGTGTCCCCTCCCAGGATCCTGTCCCCTCCCAGCCCCTTGATGTGGGGGAATGTCAGAGGGGCAGAGCTGCTCAGCAGGAGCCAAAGCTCTGGTGTGTTATCAACACCCTGGATGCAAAGCACAGCACTGAGAGGGCTGCTATGGGGAAATTAACTCTTAGTCAGACCCAGTACAACTTGTACAAAAGATACTTCATTTTACAAAGGCAGCAATGTTGCATTAAATGTTTTCCTTGTTATTTTCTCTTTGTAAGCAGTTTCTCTAATAATAACAGGGACCGTAAGTACAATACATTAATGTCATGAATGGAAAAGGAAGTGGTCTGAGATGTAATCTTGCCTCACACTGTGGTCTACACTATAAAAAAAGTTCTCAAATTCCCATGCTAACCAGTTAATTATGATGTATTTGTTAAATATGACCCCTGAAACTTGTAACATACACTACACAACTGTAAAAATAAATACTAATTATGATCATTAATAAAAAAAGTTAATAAAGTGATTCAAGAATTGTATCAACTCTCTCTCTTATCTGACAGCAACTTCAGTATGATGATACTAACAGAAGAGACTACTTCCAGTGGAACGTGTACTTTCTTAACAAATTTTCTGAAGTATCTTTCTCATGCTCAAGGTGTATGGTGTTGTGAAGACTGTCCTATCTGAAGAATAAGTAGTAAGCTGATTCTCTTTCTCTGGTTTTGAAAGACAGTTTTAGCACACTTTCTGACAGTGGGCAATACATGTATTATAAATACAGATGTATCACTGGTTGTTATGGTAATCAGGTTCATGTCAATGTCTTGCTGGATAGGGACTGAAAGAAAACTGCTAAGTTTCCCATAGATTTCAACTGTGTCATCAACTTTCAGAAGAAAATCAGGAATGGAAGAGTGTAACAGTAGCCACAGTAGTAGTTACTATACAGTGGAAAAATGCTAATACTTGTATACACTTTCATGGGTAGTGAAGCAATTATTGCAAAATTTTGCCAACAAAACCTCTACCAGTGCAATCCATCAAAAGACTGAAGACAAACTTTCTGTATTTGTATAGAAGTAAGATAAAGGCCTGAGAGAGAATGAAACTTAGCCAGACAGTCCAAAAATTCTTCTGCCACTTAAAATTACTCTTTCCAATGTATTCCAGTGTTTTGTTCTGTGAAATGCTATATAAAGGATTGGATGATAGCATGTTCATAATTTCCCATGTGTTCTACTAAAAACTCTGCATGATTATGTCAGAAAAATAGGCAATATGGTTAATTATTATGTTTGAATTATTCACAGTGCACCCCCATAGGCCTATGCTTTTCTGCTATAAAAGAATAACATTGTGCTTAAAACTCCATACGTTAATTTGTATACTTACGAATTCAAGCTGAATAACTTCACAAACTATAGGCAAAATAAAGTCAACGTTTTTCTTTTCCACATGGTAGTGGAGGTGCTCCTGCTGGATTTGCATACATTTCTTTTTCTTTGAACACTTGTGTTTGCTTTATATTCCTGTGTCTAACAGAATATTTTGAAGAGACGATAGTTCTCGTGTAGATACTTCAGCCAGTGATGTTGGAAGAAGGTGGGCTAGCTATGGAATTGAATTAGCTGTTTTTATTTTAGGATTGGGCATCCCTTCTATAGCTTAAGTCAGAAAAATATACTTTACTTTATGAGGCTTAAGAGAAATCTTACTCACTAATCACATTACTGATTCTAAAATTTTACTCATTTATTCATTGCCATTCCTTCTACACATATGCATCTCTATAGAAGAACATACTGAGGACAGGAGTAATCACCTTTCATTTAAGATGTAAGGTAGCTCACATTATTATTTATATATTCAAATGATGACCTAAATTTTTTGGTATCTTTCATGTGTCAAAGTAAGGTTCTCAGGGAAAGATTTTGACTCATGTTATACTTTTCTTTTCCTGCTATCAGAACTTATTTTACTTTGGAGGTTTGAACCTGTGCTGTGAGATTACAGACTCTTTTGCAAGAAGCAGTAGGCACAGGCATAATAGAACATTTTGGTACTCAAAGATGAGAAATGTGCAGCTGACACAGAGAAGTGAAGTATTTATGTTAGGTCACAGCCTTTTCAATCTTTTTTTTTTTGCTTCCAATGTGATATATTAAGATTTTTCATAAGCATTTTACATATCTACATAAAATGGAAAAGAAGTTCTTAAGTGGTTGTCATCGTTTAACGCCAGCCAGTAGCCAAGACCCACACAGCTGCTGTCTCACTCCCACACCAGCAGAGAGAGTTGGGGAGAGATTTGGAAGGGTAAAAGCCAGAAAACTCATGGGTTGAAATAAAGACAGTTTTATAGGGAAAACAAAAGCCACATACACAAGAAAGGCAAAACAAAGAATTAAATCAGTACTACTGATGGGCAGGTAGGGGTTCAGCCATCTCCAGGAGAGCAGGCCCCATCACATGTAATTGTTACTTGGGAAGACAAATGGCATCATTCCAAATGTCCCTCCCTTCCTCCTCCTTCCCACCACCTTTATATGTTGAGCCTGATGGCATCTGCTCTGGAATACACCATTGGTGAACTGGGGGTCACCTGTCCTGATTGTGTCCCATCCCAACCTCCCATGTACCCCCAGTCTCCTTGACATTGTGACAATATGAAAAGCAGAAAAAAGCTTGGTGCTGTGCAAGCCCTGCACAACAATATCAAAAATATCTCTGTATTACCAGCCCTGTGTTCAGCACAAATCCAAAACACAGCCCCATACCAGCCACTGTGAAGAAAATTAACTCTACCCCAGCTGGAACCAGCACAGTGGTCCTTTAGATTTCATCAGTACACAAAAGGGACCACACAAAACAGATTTAATGAAATTTCTTGATCAGTCATCCTGAGAAAAAACTTTCTGCTTCACAACTGATGATATCAGTTTTTGATGTATGAAAACTCAAACCAAGAAAGTAAAAAGTATTTTTTTTTTTCTGACTTGGATTAATCCGATACAAGATGAATGGAATATCTAGATGGATCTTGATTTGGGATGTTGAACATTCTAGGTTTTCAAAATTTAAAAATAAATAATAACAGTTTTGCAGATAGTAGTTAGACATAAAATTACAGTGCTACAGAAATGAACATCAGAGCTCTCATTGACTGCATATTGGCTGAATTTCATGCAATGCATTTAAAATTATTTAGGACAGCATTAACGTTAAAAATAACCCCTAGTCTTTTGCAAATTCAATAGATCTTTGATAGATAAATCAAACTCAAGTGCTTTGGCTTCTTTATTGCAGCACATCTGTTAGTGAAACAAAAAGTCTGCACCACATACAGTTACTATATTCAAGTAGTAACAATCTTTGGATGTTTTACTTATGGTTTAACTACTGTCTTTCCATTAGCTTCTTTTATGGTTGTTAAGCTGTCCTATATATCTTGCATTCTCTTCTCCTTCTTGGCTAAATTATACAAGGAACTGATCTTTGAAAGGCCACTAATAATCAATAAACATTATCAAGAGACTCATGCTTGTCCTTCTTCTCTAAATCAGGAAATTGACAGAAAAACATAGAGCACAGCTGAAGCTGTCATCTTACCCAGTGGCATCCCCCATCTCAGGTGTGTTTACTACACTCCTATGCAGTACAGTGCTTGTTTTTAAAACTAAGAGTAGTGCCTAAAGTGGAATTCTTAGTGCTCCTTTTGACCTCCAGGTTTCACCACATAGTGAGGTGTCTCATTTGAAATCTAGCAAGGGGAAGACTGCTTTCTCCTATGTAAAATATAATTTTGAAGTTAAGCATTAACATTTAGAGGGAAGTTGCCTGCCTTTATGTTGAAGCAGATGATTATATTTCATTAGCAGTTGAAACAGTTCCTCTTGCACTTCAGTATTATACAATCTTTCATCAGAAAAAAGGTAAATATAAAGTCAGTCTTATTTTACTGTTAATGTAATACAAGTCCATTTTCCTTTGTTGCTATAGCAAACCAAGATGGACATGACCTGATTTCCCAATATTCAGGGCAGATGATCAAGGCAATTCTAATAGCAACAGCAAATTTTTAGGCTCATATTGGTTACAGTTACATCAACATATAGTCTGATAGACCTCTGTAAAGAGAGGCAAATTTGCCACAAATCAAGGAAGCAAAAATTCAGATTGTGTACATTATCATCATTGAACAAAACTTGGTGATTTTGGGCTTGCATCTAAAAATTCTCTGCAAAAAGTTATAATTTTAGTAAGAAAAAAGGGCATATGTGAAGAGGAATTTCATCAGACAAATTAAAATAAAAACAATATAAACCAACTAAATGTATGAAAACCAGAAGGAATGAACAATTTTTCTTGCAGATATGTCTTTCTCTCTTTCTTTCTTCCTTCCTTCCTTCCTTCCTTCCTTCCTTCCTGGAATCCTTCCTGGAATCCTTCCTGGAATCCTTCCTGGAATCCTTCCTGGAATCCTTCCTTTCTTCCTTCCTTCCTTCCTGGAATCCTTCCTTTCTTCCTTTCTTCCTTCCTTCCTTCCTGGAATCTTTCTTTCTTTATTTATTTTTTTTGCTTATTATACATTTTCACAACAGGGAAAAATACTAGTCTGAGTAAAGTGATCTGTTTATTAGTTTGAGCATGAGTAAAACATTCATTTGGTACCCTTCACAGTGTTCTGGAATTTCTAAAGTCCGTTTTTTAATTTCAACAGTGTCACAGATAATGTATTACTCTGGCATTTACTCCCATGAGCATACACATGTGAGAATGTGTATACTTGTATAATTTCCTTGGTGGCAGTTTTCTCTGAAGAGAAATATAAAATAAACAATTTGCCTGCTCAACAATTCTCACTACTTAAAGAGAAAAAAATAGTTCTCAAAAATGCCTTAGATGTATGTATTTTTATTTCAGCTTTTCCTTTTTATGAAATAGCTTAACTCTGTGTGTGTGTGAATATTTCTCTTTGCACTTAATTTTATGAGATTGTTTTCAGGGCTTTACTAAGACTTCTATTTATGACTGTGGTTTTTTTCATTAAAGAAAAAAAAAAACAAACCACAAAACACAAACAAAGTAAAAACAACAAACCAAACCAAACCAAAAAAAAAAAATCCCAACCAAAAAACTACTGCCTTCTTTTACAGTTAGCACAAATTGCAAACATAAATCAGAGTGCACTCATTCATGGTGCATACATGCATAAAACATTATGCACCAGGGAAGTGGTGAATATATATATAAAAGCCTTGCTCATGTTTTTCAACTATTACTAGTCAATATTCTTTACAATAGAAAAAATCAAAAACTAAAAAACAACCAAAGTTTGGTGGAAATAGTAAATATGAGTTAATAATAAGCATATACAGGAAATCTATATAGGTGTTCTCAAGCCAGGGTATGTACAGGGAATCCATACAGCAACAACTACCAAATTCTTCCCTAGCTGAACTGGAAGCAGTGAAGGCTACAATTACTGGATATTGGTATGCAAAGTATTACAGAACATTCTGGTTTGGAAGGGATCCACAAGGGTGATGGAGTCCAACTCTGAAGTGAATGGCCCATCTGGGAATCAAATACACAACCTTGGCCTTAATAGCACCATACTCTGACCACCTGAGCTAATCTCAGCAGCATAGGCAGTAGGGTATATTTCTCCCCTTCTTGTATATTTCTTGACCAGATTAACTGGTTTATGCCTCCATGATTTCAGACTGCTGTAAAGTTGACCTGATGTGCTGAAGACAAGAAAAAAAGAAAGATGAACTCTTGGATTTACTATACCTTTCTTAATGTTTAAATTAGGAGTATAGGGATTAGGAATATTAGGAGTGGGCTGTGTTCCATCCCAACCTCCCATGTATGCCAGTCTCCTTGACATTGTACCAGGATGAAAAGCAGAAAAGGCCCTGGTGCTGTGCAAGCCCTGTGCAACAATAACAAAAATATCTCTATATTATCAACCCTGTGTTCAGCATATCAATAGATAAAAGTTGCATTTTTTAGATAGATCTTCTTCACACATTTTGTCTTGAAATGAAGCAACAGCTGGTGTTTTTTAATGTAGAGTGATATGTAAAGCAGCATGTCCAAATGGGTGACTTATAGACCAGCTCTAACTTGTATGATGTTTTTCACCCCGTCTCTTGAGGCCAAGAGACAGAGTGCACCTCCACAGCAAGGAAACAGTACATTCAGCAGCTGGATGAGTCTTGGAAAGCAGGGAGTTCAGAATGGCTTAACAATACATGCCACAGGTACCTATGGCAAAGCACTCTTTGGATGGTCATCTCTTCCTCCGCTGAATTTAGGCACTCCCTAGGGATTGTAGCATCAAATGAAATAGGAAATTGCATTTCTCCTCTCCTCATTCTATTTAAATTTTTTCTGTACGTTGACTTGCAAAGTTTTCTAGGCACATAGTATTATGCTCCTTGTTTGATGCCAGGCAGTACAAAGCAGTTATAGTGATCTTCATCAAGGTTTTCCTTAAGGAATGCTTGGCCTATTAACTGAAGTGATTATTTCAGATAACCCATGCACTCCACATATATTCTGTGATGCCTTAATAGCTGTAACAGAAAACTCTTTGTCATATATGATGCTTATGAGTACTAGCAATAAATGTTAGCTTCACAGAAGTACTTTAGCATTCTCCTTTTTGAAAATTCCATATATAGAACTTAAGAGCCCACTTCTATAAATGACAGAAGGGACTTTTTAGTAAATTTAGGTGAGAGATTTATTTCAAACTGGCAGTTTTTCCTTTGTCATTTTTCTAAGAACAGAAACTTTCCACTGTCTTTCCACTTTGGTAGAACTTCAAAAATGTTTGTGTAATGCAGTTGCCTACAGTAGAAGAAGGATATAATGTTCTGACATGTTAACCTGATGCTACACCTGCTTATGTTCTTTGTGGCTAAGAAATGCTAAGTTCTCCTTTTGATGCTCTTCCTCTCTCATTTTTGTCTTGCACTTCTTTACTAATTAACTGAAATCTATTGGGAAAAAAATAATCTCCAGACGAAAAGCAGCACGTGTTTTCCTTGTAAATAAGCTTGTTGCTCTCAGACCTTCATGGTGGAGTATGATCAAAAAACTTTAGTGCTAAAAATCTTCATGGACCTTGTGACCTATAAATCCTCACATTTTTATCCTGAGATGCTTCCTAGCATTCCGTAATCTTGCAGAAGTCAACATTTATTCATTGAAATGATAACCAACTTCTTGACATTACCTTTGGATAGGCATATTTTCTAACCAGTAACCGTGTGCTGAATAGTTCTACATATTTAAAGACAGATGTAGTGTGGATGTTAACAACCAAAATGTTCTTTGAACTGCAAATGCAGTAAAGCCACTGCACAATTAATTTCACTATTTTAATGTGTTTTGGTTTTTTGTTTTTTTTGAGGGGTTTTTATTTTGCCTCTAGGATAGTCCACACAATGATAAAACAAGTTGAAGCTTAAATAGAGAAAAAAGCCAAGACCGAACAAACTCTCCTTTACGTCAGGCAACAATATCTCTTGTGATCTTACAGTTAAGAAACTATTTTACATGTTCAGAGAACACTCTCTGGCCCAATGACAGATATTACTTCCTGCATAGCTGTGTAAAGCTCATTTTCTTAGACAAATGAAATTTTCTCCCCTGGCAACGTTTCATGTAGACCGGGAGTCGCTTATTTTTTTGCCTCTGTATTAATTAGGAGAGAGATTTGCCTGCTATGAAAATGATGGCAGTCCCTTGTTAAATTTCCATCTATGCTATCAGAATTGCATTAATATCCCATGGATAATCAATTCACACCATATGTTTTGAACTGCTATCAGATGAGTCTACATAAATTAGTAGCTTCCCAGGTATCCTACCACATACCTTCCTTCAAGAATGACAGTCCTTTCTTTCGCCTAACTCCTCTGCTATGTATAGTAATAACATGTATTGTAGGTGTGATCTTGGAATTAACAATCGCTCTAATGACGTTTCCCTAAATTTAACTCACTTTAACTCCACTTAATGCCACATATGAACCCAACACAAATTGTAGAATGTCATTGCAGTGGTACATTGTTCTTCTGCTTTGTATTGGGATCAACTAACTTGTGGACAGTATTAACACATTCTTTTGTAACAAATGCAAAATCAGGAGCTTGCCCTTTTTTTTTTTTTTTTTAGGCTACTAGGCATTCCTGCTCCTTTTCCTATTTATAACCGTAATATCACACTAACAGTAAGAGGTTCAGTTACTTAAGCGATTGTCTGGTAACACTTGCCAGACCACAAATACTTCACATCTCCTTTTTAATTTCTTGAATTAATACAATACCATTATAATTACAGTCTGCTTGCAAAATGCATATTTTATTGACATATCACCTTTCAAGAGTCAAAGCTAGGCTAAAGACGAATTTGAAATACCATTTCAGAATATTTCTGGAGAGGAAAATCCTTAGACCTCCCACAATGAGGATTTTTGTATTCTGAGACCTAATCTACAGTGGGAGTAGAAGTGATAAAACCCAAAATAATTTAAGGAGCAGGATATTTCAGATTAAATTGTAATATGATTTTACTATTCTCTTTTTTGTTCTCCCTGTCTTTTCAGAGAAGGCTACTGTGTGGCTATTAAAAATGTGTTTTGAAGAGAATTAATTAGTTTTTGAGTACTTCATGTCTGATGTTATCATTAATCTCATCCCTGAATTTAGAGATTAATTCTTTTTCTCATACCATTAATTCCTTCTCCATTTTCCTTTACAGAATAATATTTAGATGCAAACAGAAGGTAAAACAGCCAATTATTTTTCTCAGCTGACATTATATATATTCCATAAGGAATGTATCTTTCAAAATGAAAACTTTTTGACCTTTTTTTCCCAAGTGCATTTAGTATATAATATACCTCACTCTAATGAGAGCATTGTTCTCTACCTCTCTAGAAATATATATCTGTAGAAGAATATGGATCTGAAGNATTTGGAGACTTCAGGCACAGCTGCTGTGACTTACTCTTATTTGCAAGATTCAAACTGGTTGCATTTCATTTTTTTTTTTTTTTTCTCTACTCCTTTTGGTTTCCCTCTGAAGAAGGCACCAGAAGTGATCACTGATACCATCAGGACCAGGTTTGCATTCACCATCTTTGGCACCACACAGTTCCACTCACACACGTCCAGCCAGAGGCACACAGGAAAACAGCACAGAACAGAGCTAATTGCCATCTGGAAACCTGTGCTGCAAACTGCCCTTGTCAAATTATTTCCATCCAACTTTCATGTTAGGCATAATATTTTTATTATGCAATAGTAGTATATAAAATTACGTATATGTTTGCATTGGGTTTTGATTTTTTTAGTTATCTTTCACTAAGCAATCATTGAGCATCAGGCATCAACAACTGCAGGGTTTTTCCAAACTTTTCAAAAAGCTTAATTATTCTTTGAATAATTTTTTTTTTTCCTTTTTTAAAAAATTTTTTTTTTTTTTTTTTTCTTAAACATATTGACACTGTCATGCATAGGACTATGTTCAAAAACACAGCAGGAAATTCTCAGAGTGAAACAGATTATTTTATTTTTAGAAAGTTTTCTTAAAAATTTCTTTAATTTTTCTTCAGGTTTTTTTTTTTTCTTTGTTTCTGCCTTTCACCTTCTGTTGAGACTTAACATATCAATTTAATTCTGAAATCAGGTTGAACATTTCAGCTTTCCCTACCAGGGAAAACAGACATATGGATCTATCTCTTATTAGCACTAGAAAAGAGCTGCTACCCTCCTATGGCACACAAGCATGCCACATTCTCTCTAGCCCTGAGCAAGCTTCAGCAAGCAATGTCACTGTAATTGTATGTGGGTAGTCTTTGCTGAGTTGTGCAGGGAACTGCACCTTGGCACTTCGGCATCTGTCACACAAGATGAACTCGCAATACATATGAAATCCCTACAGGCAGCTGAAATANCCACAAGTAGGAAATGTAACCAAATCAGTTGCACTTGTGGAATGTGACAAGGTATTAAAAAGGAAGCATTCTTTCAAAATTATTAGGCAAAGTAAATACTGTAATTTGAAAAAGTCAACTATTTAACCCAAGATAACTTATGCATATAAAGATCTGGGCTAAGTGCTAGGGAACAATGAAGCCTGAGGCTATATGTTTTTCTAACCACCCCCGTCTTTCTTCAAACATATTCAAGTCACAAAGTATGGTTAATTAACTGATGTATTTTCTTTGCTGGAAGTACTACTGAATGTTCTATTCATTTTATTTTTCTCACATCTAAAGCTGAAGGAAAAAGAAATAATTACATACTGTATAGTAACCCAAATGCATTGCAATTGTCTACTTTATTATCTCCTTGGTCCATCTTGCATTCAATCAGTGGACAACAAGTCTGACAGCACACATTACTTGCTAAGCATTAATTTGGTTATGTGCTACTTTTTCCTCACGGTCTATTTATATTGCATCGATGACCTCTCTCTTATATATACCAAATCAAACATTTTATTTTCACAGAGCAAGATGGAAAATGGTACCAAACTGTAACCTGCTGATGGGCAAGTGAAGATGTTCCTTTCTTATCAGGTATCAGTATGTCTATCTGCAAAGGTAGACCAGTGCCTCTAAAGTACTGTCTGGGTCCATGAACACTGCCCAAGGATGGAAGTAGGACACAGAAGAAAGACAGAATCTATTGTGGAATAGAGTAGAACCTGAGAAACATATTAATAATGGAGTGAATTTTGAACAAGATACTTCAGGAAAGTTAGTGTGAAGTGTGAAAGTGTGTTTTAAATCTAATGTTAAAAAGACATGTTGGATCTATTTCCTCTGAACTTTCTAATTTTTTACAAAGTTGGCTCCACAACCTAGTTTAGCAGTGCACATAAGCACGTTTATGCTTTAAACTTGTGATATTTAGACACTGAAGTGACAGCTTGAACCACTATGAAAGGAAGAACAAGAGTGTGTATTATGATAATATAAAGTGTTTCCCAAACAAAAGCAAAATGTAAGAACATTCATTAGGCAGAAGCCTTTTGGTGGGTCTGGCTGGCTATGCCACTTGCATTCACATGTCTGGTGCGAATGGTGAATTAAGAGGAAAGAAACCTGATGAATGTGCTATATATTTAGTTTCTACAGTTTTAATGTACTGAGCTCCTGTTGTTGTTAAATCAATTCAAATCAGAAAAGAAGAAAACCAAACGAGGAAAATATATGAATTATTGTTCAGTTAAAGAAAATAATGGCCTAATATTGCTGGTCCTTATGAAAACAGCCTACTCTTTCATTTCAGTAGCTATCATGCATAATTAACAGTCTTGCAAATAGACCGTAGGTTGATCAGGCAGTGAAATTCAATAATTATTGCTCCAAGAGTAATTCTGGGGCTACAGGTTGGTGTTTAAGATTATTGGTAGAACATGAGCTATGAATGTTTTCCTGTGTACTATAAATCCTCAGCATGTCTTTTCCCTGCCCCCTCCTACCCCTCTTGACATCTCACAAGAAAGCTGCCTAATTTAGCATAGCATAAAATAAACTTTATAG
The DNA here is from genome assembly GCA_013398275.1 of Promerops cafer. NCBI lineage: Eukaryota > Metazoa > Chordata > Aves > Passeriformes > Nectariniidae > Promerops > Promerops cafer. Next base: position 49,500 of record VZSE01005035.1, read on the forward strand.
ATGTGAACCTGGTTGGAAAGAGTATTTCAATTATATTCTACTTGCTGACATTTACAATTAAAAGCAATGAGTGTCTTCTGTGAATAATCACTCTGATGGATTGGGATTTCAGCAAAGTATTAACACAGTTGAAAATGAATAGGTAAAACATAAATCTCAGCATGTAAAATGATAACTTTTACTTCCAGAGCTCAGATTGTTATGATATATATACACATAAAGTCCTGTATTAACAAGGAAGGATTTGTTTTGAAAAGCATCTTTTATGCACACAGCTGTGGATTTCATTAAATGTTGTTTTTCTTGGTTTATTGTAAATCCTCAGAAAATGACAGTGCTTCAGGATAAGGTGAACAATTGTACTTAATTGCCTAGAGACTGTTGTGTTGGAGTAGTTCAGTTTCTGTAAAAGCCTAGATGGTCAGGGAATACAGACCTGAGGTGAGGAAAAAACTGTTTGGCATCTCTGGGATGCCTGAAAGGACTCTTCCTTGGCTTGCCACAGAGAGGAAGAAGTGAAGACTCAGTAATGATTTACCTTTCGCGTAAATAAAACAGTATACTTTTTTTTTCCCAAATGTGCAACAGATCCTCTGTGTAGGGAAGACTAATGCCGTACTTGACTCAGGATTTCATTCAACCACAATCAATACTGGATGTGCAAGGAGGAGTTTTTGAAGCTAAATACCTCTTAGTTCTCTTCACCTTTGTGTATAAATTCCTATACAAAAACAGTTAAAATCTTTGCTGCCTTGAAAATATAGTTTGCATTACTGTACTCAACAGTGTTTTATCATCTCACACTATAAATCTCTAAGCAGGCAGAATCCTGCAAGAAAACAGCACTCTGGGAGGCTTCTGATAGAAAAACAAATGTCTGGTTGCAAGTGAAAGTGAAGGATGCCGCTTCTGAGAAGAAGAGCCTTCACAGAGCTTTTTTTGAACAGGGAAACCTTAAAACTAAGAACAGAAGGCAAAACATGAGGAAAAGATTTTTTAATGGGTTATTTTATTCCCTATTCATATAATTTTTGTGTTTTAATGAAATACATATGTAGAGATTGGAAGCATTTTTATGTTCTTTAGATATCTATCTTTAAATAAGTAGGACAGTTTCACCAAAAGGCTCTTCTTCCTCTGCGGTCCCCTGACATAATCTTCCTGCACTCTGTGTGCTAGTAATAAAAGTGCAATTTTTAATTTAGCTAGTAAGTGAAAGCTGCATCTGTTACAAAATGGCCAGTTGCAAAACTAAATTTCCCAAAAGACAAAACCCCTACAGTTAAAAGCCCTAGCTTCCAGCTGTCTCTCAAAGACAGAATAGCACAACATGAAATAAGATCCCAAGGTGGGTCAGTTTCCTGTGTATCCCCCCCAAAAAAAAAAATTGCCTCTCAAACTATTTATCAAATCTGACTTTCACACATTGATTGCAGTTGTTATTGACACGTAGTTAATGCAACATTATATGTAACTTGAAATACTTCAAGTAAATCAAATTGCGTGATGGTTAGAATCCTGAGCTTCAACAAACATGTATCACTTAGAGCTCTGATTCAATACACCATTCACTATCCATCTAGCATATTTTCTTCTCAAGACAAGTGAAAATGGACTGGCCAGATGAATGATGGTTCTTGTCAAGCTTTTGCCTTAGTCAGTACAATCACTGGACAAAATATAGAAATAATTTATTGTGCAGATGCTGAAGCCCCAGTTCCTCCTTCCTAGACTGTGCTAAGCAGGAAGACCAGAGATGTGGTCTATATGTCCTCCTTGCAGATACTCTGTTTCCTATACAAGTGGTGCAGTTGCAACAAAGCAGGTGAATACTGCAAAGAGAAAGCTCTGCTTTGGCCGGATTATAACCTGGCATTTTCCTTGATGGTGAAAGATATGGCCTTGAATGTCCTTGGCCCAGGAAGAGTGCTGAGTACAAGATACTCACCTCTGACTCAATCTTCAAACTGCTGTGTATGTACTGCTCTTTTCTTCATACCTGCTTTAAAATAAAGCAACTACCTAAAAATTTAGTAAATAAATAATAACAAAAGCCCGATCCAAAGGCTGGGTTTTCAGTGTCAGGAGAACACTTGAAAAGAAATTTTAGTTTTTGCTTGGAGGTGTGCATGAAGTATAAGCTGATCTAGTCTGTAATAAGTATCCTCAAAAGCACAAGAATAGAAGTTGTAGATTTTTATGTGAAATGTTGTGATGTATAACATCTATTGAATGTTGTATAAAATGCTTGTATATACCTTAAGTTGGTATCTCAAATATTATATAAGTCCACAGACCACTTTGGGGGTGATTTGGATTTAAACGCAAGTACTTCAGTTTTGCCTAAGGCCAGCTTTATGTACTTCAGTCACTTAATGAGTTGTACCTTAAAGCTCTGTGAACAAATCTATTTTAAGCTCTGAATTCAGAAAGCTCTACCGTTATCAGCTTTTCATGTTCAGGCAAGATAAAATCTCAGAATTCTGTACTGATTTTGATACTTGAGTTTCTAAAGCATGAATCTGTGTTTCTGAGGTACAAACCCTGTTTAATTGAAACAAACACTTCGTCCAACCTCTATAGGTCTTTATCATGAGGTTTTTCTCTGAGAATGCCACCATTTTTCCTGTTATTTTTCTGAAGAGTCTCCATGTAAAATGCAGTTTAACTTGATACTTGAACCGGTTTTTCAGTCAGAAGACTGCTAATAGAGAAGCAATAGGGCAGAAACATGAAGCATTATTTTATCAATGTTTTCTGAAATACATTTAGTGTACTGAATTTCAAACTGGGCTAATGATGATTTCCCAGAAAATGGAACATTTTTACCAGCTAGCTTTTAAGAGAATGCTCCCTTCTTCTGGAATAGAACTGGATTATTGCTATTATGATGCTAATTCTGCAGGTCCCTCAAGGTGCTAAGATCTGCATACCATCCATATGTTCTGTTGTGTTCCTAAAATTGATCACAAACTCTTCAAAGTATGGCTACTGCCATAATTGCTATTTTTCTCACCTTTTGCAAGATACTACATAGTAAGATGTATTTACAGATTCAAGCCTGGAGTCTAGCATTTCTCTTTTGTCAAGTACGTAAATGTGATATTTAAAAACAGGAAAGGAGGAGTGAGAATCTGATGAACTCCTACACCTTATTAGATGGCTTTTAAGTTAGATAATTTGAAGACTTTCTAGAGGTTTTCAAATTGCTTCACTGAATTAATGTCAATACACCTGTGCAATGAGCTCACTAAACAGAATTCTCACAATACTAACAATGTTGTTAGAAAGGAGACATTTGACTAAAAGATAATTTGATTGCCAATTTCTTTAATGGGCATTCCTAATGAATTTTATCAGAAGACTGATTCACATAGAACATGCACAATTAGCTGTGCCCACATTTAGTCTACCACAATTGCCACATTAGCCTTGGTTTCATTACTTGGAAGTGCTTTTCTTCTAAAGTGTATTGTGCAGTAATATAATACCCTAAGCATTATATAAAGATAAAAAGTCAATTTTTAGTTGCTCATGTTCCCCAAATTATGATACATATAAAAAAAAGGATGAGTATACAAAAAAAAAGTCTTAATCAGCTGAAAAAAGAAGAGAATTAAGCCTCCTTTGAAACTTGGGTTGAAGCAAACATACAGAGATATGATTTATGGTCCTTGGTCAATGACTGAGTAATAAATTTCAGTAGAATTTATTGTTAAAACCTGTTGTATTAAAACATTAATGAAAATTTATACCAGGTTAAGGTTGTGACAACATATTCTTCCTTTATATATATATTTTNTCTTTGTTTCTGCCTTTCACCTTCTGTTGAGACTTAACATATCAATTTAATTCTGAAATCAGGTTGAACATTTCAGCTTTCCCTACCAGGGAAAACAGACATATGGATCTATCTCTTATTAGCACTAGAAAAGAGCTGCTACCCTCCTATGGCACACAAGCATGCCACATTCTCTCTAGCCCTGAGCAAGCTTCAGCAAGCAATGTCACTGTAATTGTATGTGGGTAGTCTTTGCTGAGTTGTGCAGGGAACTGCACCTTGGCACTTCGGCATCTGTCACACAAGATGAACTCGCAATACATATGAAATCCCTACAGGCAGCTGAAATATGAAGGCTATTTGTCTAGATATATTGACTATAGAGACTATTTAAAAGTCTAAGGCTATTTGTTGCATTATTTTAATCAACTCAAATTTATGCGATGATTGATTTTTTGCAGACTGGAGTAGTGTTTTGTCTGTTTCAAGTAGGAGGTGACATGAACTTATGTGAAAACAGTAGCAGACATATTGCAGAGAATTAAAATGGAAGCTACTGAAAAATACCAAGTCATTAAAATCAAAACATTTTTTTTGCCTGTGAAATCGTGAATAAATATCTTAGAATATATTTTTTCAAAGATTCAGAATTTCCACAACATATTTAATCTTTTCAGAAATTTGCTTCTCCTGGAGCAGAACAAATAGCAAAACAAAACAAGTTTGCCGAAATACCTGATAATTGAGCTATGGATAATACTGTTAAAATTGTCTTGATTTAGCTACTCTGAGTTATTATGATGTATTAAAGTCAAGTGAGAAGAGTTTTTATTCTTTAGTATGTTTATCCTGTGGCAGGCTATTTAAAATTTTAATGATGTATATTTTAGAAGCTTTTATTGATGATGTGTTCAGACAATGCCCTTTAGGTTTATACAGTCATTAGTATCAATAAAATGCCACAGGCTGTGTCAAAGAATCAAAGAGTGTGTGGGGTTGGAAGACACCCCTGGAGGTCATTTGGTTCCACTCTCCTGCTCCAGCAGGTCCATCCAGGACTATGCACAGGTGGCTCTGGAAGATCTGTGAGAATCTCTGAGATGGAGACTCCATCTCTGGGCAACTTCTGCCAGTTACTGCTTGCCCTCACAGTAAAAAATGTTTCCTGATGTTGTGGAGGAAAATCCTGTGTTTTCGCTTATGCCACTTCTATTGCCTGTCACTAGACACATCAAAAAAAGCCTCACAAGATTTAATAAAAATAGAAGACCAGAATCAGACCATGATTACATAGACAAACAGGGACACACAGGAACAATATTTAGTTTTCTGGAGGCATAATAACCAAAAGAGTTTTGATAACTGAATTTTAATAGAATAAACAACCTGTTTTGCAGGAAAAGGAGAAGAAAGAATTCTGTATTGTCAAGTATGATGCACAGGTTGTCATTGCAGGCTGAGTGAACTACAAATGAAAATTACATGGGAGAATATGCTTTTTAAAAAAATATTTGGAAAGAACATGATTCTGTCAAGGGGGATGTGGTGGATTTTACTGAAAGCCAGCCTTGAAACTGTAAATGTCCCCCTGAATTCTAATAAAAGACTGTCTGCTTGAGATCACTGATGACAAAAACATAACAACCTCCCTTCCTTCGCAAGAAAAGCCAACAACAAACAGCTGAAAAGAGACAAAGACTTGATTAGACTGTCTAATTTAGGCCCTTTCATTCAATACTTACAAGACTATTGAGAATTTGCCAAGTAAAAATTCATATACTTCAAGGCTTTTTTTTTATTAATTAGCAGTGTTTCGACATAGTGTACAGTAGCTCATGAGCTGAATGTGATAAAGTCCATATGAAATAAAAGCTGTTACATACTATTAAGCAGAAGTTATTTATATTTACTGCAAGTAACTTTCACATTCTTCCTTATGGGATGACACTGACACCAGAAACTGCCTGCCAGATAAATTGTGTCTGAAGGGATTGAAAAATCTGAAAAAATATTCAAATAGTGACCTTCTATAAAGGACAACAATATGGGCAGTGTTATGCATGTGCACACCACTTATACAATACTTCAAGTCAAAAGGAAAACCCATGATCATGGCACAAAAAACCTTTTAGGAAATACTATTTTACCTGCTTCCCTGAAATAAAGCTACTAAAAAAAATTACAGTATAAGGGAATTGTGTATTCTCTATTTTTGCTGTTTATGACTGTCTTACCAACATTTGATGCTCACCTGCAATGTAGTGAATATTAGTATTAATGTTTTAGAGTGAAATATAGGTTCAGTGCATGAAAGTTTTTGTTCCCATTTATCCTCAATACAGTAGGCCTCAAATAATGGAACACCAGTGTAAAGGGTAGAAAAGACAGATTTTAATCTATCTTTTGAGCAGGCAAGTTATGGAATGACACTTGAAAAGCATATGGTCCAGTTATGGATATATTCTTCAAGAGAAGCCCGAGAAGCTTTAACTGCTAGAAGATATGGTCCCTGGAGATTTGCTGTGAAGATGTGAATGTATGGATGCAGACAATGCTGAGTAAAAATCTCACTGTATTGAAGGCTTTGAACTGTCACCTGATAAAAGTGACAATGCATGCAAGTGAGGCAATGTCTCTCAGCTGTAGTGTAGGCACATGAGTTGTGTCCGGGGTCATGCCCTTAGATAATCATGTCCTACGAGGAAAGAGTTGTTTTATCTCTCTAAAATGCTAAAAAAGGAAAAGGAGAGGAAGATATTTTATCAGTTTTATTAAGAAAATATTTGACATATGGTAAATCAAACCATTCTAAGTGTACTGAGCATTTTAGAATATACCTTGATAACAGTGTATGAAAAAATGGATGTGTGATGCATTCAGTGTTTTTAAGGTTATGTGTAATCTATACTATCTCTAGAAAATGTATGTATAATTTTTCTTGCTCCATGCTAATGAGTTTTTATATATATATATACACACACACATATATATACATATATATATACATATATATGTATATGTATATATGTATATACACACACACACACACATATATATATGTTTGTTGCCTTTGTTGGACAAGCCCAGTATTCTGCAATGATGCCCCTCCATGAAAAAATGGCATGAGATTTCTTTCTGGTTTTTGGTTCATAAACCCTGCAAACTCGTGTCTGTAATGACAACTGTGAGTGTCTGGAACACAAGCCACTGTCTTTACAGTCCTCAAACGTCTTCCACTCCAAATACTGAATTTCCTCATAAGCTTTTTTAGTTGCATGCATAAGAGATTTTTCATTTATAGGCTGGGAACATTCAGTATATCAATACAGAGTGTCTTTCAAGAAGTTCAAATTTATACATGCAGAATTAGTATAATCTCTGTGGTTAGAATCTAGAACTGTCTGAAATTTCTGTTAAGACAATGGGAGGTAATCTATGAGGTGTTTTCAGGAATGACCAAAGAATCAAGTAAAGGTTAGAAAAATTTTGTCTTTGAATTTGTTCAGGAAAACAATCTTCAAAGAGAAGATTAGAGGGGATAGAAGAAAGCTGAACGAGTTTTGGGGTTATTTCTTTGTGGGAGGTCCTTTGTCTGTCAGCCAGCTTCCTTGCCGAATGACAGCTTTTGCTGGAATAAGTGATAGGGAAGACTAATGTTTTTCTCATTGAGCCAGATGACAAACCCACAAAAGATGCATGTGGTCTTAACCACAAAGTTTCAAAGGAAACCTTGCCTGCTTTACTAAATTGCATGTGTATTGCATATTTAGAGTTTTCAGAACCTTATCTTTAAAAACACTTATCAAGAAGTGTGTTTGACTTGCATTATATCTGGGTAGTATCCATATCTCATTATTACCTATTTACTGTAAACAATCAAGTAGGAAACTGGAATCACTTTCATGACTGTAGAAGAGAAATTCAGATGAAATACAACCACAGCCAAAAGAGACTTGTTTTTAAATTCTTGTGAATACTTAAGGTGATATTTATTGTCCCTCGACAGTTTACTGTATTAATAAAAGAACAATGCTTGAATCTGCTGCAGGTTATGACATTTTGAAAACCATATTTGGTCACATTTAAAAGATATGATACAGAATCATTATTTAATAGAATTTATCGATTCTCTTTTCGCAGCAACAGCAGATTACCGAGAATGACGGTTTAAATGCTGAAAGCTGAACAAAATATTTCCAGTACAGTAATTTAAAGCTAGAATTGCCATTCAGCAAACTCGAACAAAACCAAATGGACAGTTTGCTATCTTTCTCCAAAAGTATAAATGTGTATCTATCTAGGTATATTTAGATATATATACACACACCTATATATTTGATATTGTCATGGTTTAAGTCCAGCTGGAAATTAAACACCACACAGCTGCTCACTCAAACCCCCCCCTCTCCACCCCACCCTGGTGGAATGGGGAGGAGATTCAAAGTAAGATTTGTCTACTGAGATAAAAACAGTTTAATAATTGAAAATAAACTAAAATATAGTAATAATGGCAATTGATAATAACAATGATAACAAAAAAAGGAAGACCAAGTGATGCTCAGTGCAATTGCTCACCACCTGCTGACTGATGCCAGACCCACCCCAGGTGAACACACATCAGTGTCTCTTCCCCATAAATTCCCTAGTTTATATACTGGGCAGGATATGATGTGGAACATCCTTTTGGTCAGTTTGGGTCATCTGTCCCAGCTGTTCTCCCTCTCAGTTTCTTTTGTGTCCTCCTCACTGGCAGAGCATGAGAGAAGAGGAAGCCCAGGATAAACACAAACAGTCCAGGATAAACACAACTTGGCAAAACTCAAAACATCAATGTGTTATCAACACTATTCTCATTCTGAATACAAAACATGGCAGTGTAATAGCTACTGAGAAGAAATTAACTCTACCCTAGATGAAACCAAGACAGATATATATATATATATGAGAGATATACAAATACATATAGAAAATAGAAATGTAGTACCAAAGCTTAGTAGAGTGAGCAGAAGTCTTTTGTTCAATCATTATTGATTTTTCCATGTTTTCTACTTTGAACTATAGAATTTTGCTAAAAAATTGGAAGAACGGATATCATTATCTGCTTAGTTCTGTTTATGTAAAAAAATGCTATTTCTCTATGAAACCATTCTCTGATGATGCATTATACATTTTCTTTGAGGTATACTTTCAATTCCTGTTTTGTTATTTGGGTTCTCATGTCTTATCAGCTACCAGAGTATTTTCTCTTTTGTACAATACTTCAAAATTTTCTGTGTCTTACAGAAACTGAGAGACTCTCCAAACTGAGAGGTTCTTTGATACTTAAAATAAGCAATGCTAAAATGAAGTCCTTTTGATATACTGATAGAAATTTTTTTCCCCCGTTGATAATGAAAAATGAGAGTCTACTAACACTGATTATTTCCATGACGTGAGTTCATTACTTTTCTTGGATAATCAAATCAAAATTCATCATATAAAATGACTATTCTTTTTCATGTGGCAATGATCCATTTTTCTTTCTAATTACTATCTTAATTTCTCCAAGCTGTGCATGAAACTATAAAAAAATTCTTTTCCCCCTCTCTGATAAAAAATTCTTAGAAAAGAAAACTTATCTCATGAAGAAATTTGTATGCATACTTGGTAGAGAAACCATCTCATTTAAGGTGGACAGGAATTTTATCAGGTCCTAATAGGTAGAAGATAATCTATAAACATTTTATGACCACTCAAAGATAAATTACATACATATGAAATCAGAACATTATAAGTGATTTTAAAATAAATAATTAATATCTGAAGAATTAGAAAATTCATATTTTATGAGACTCTATTGACAATTTAAAAACTTAGGTTGAATATTTCTTTTATACGAGATGGTGACTTCCATTCCCTCTACAGCCAGTTGTCACAGAGGAAATCGTGGCTGTAGTTAAGAAGGAAATACATCTGCTCTCTTGTTGGAACCTAAATTCCTCAGTCCTCCTGGGGAGAAATATCTGCTCCATGCAGTGAGTAACTTAAATTAGGCTTTCTATGTCAAGAAAAAGAAAAGCAAAAAAAGGGAGGATGACAAAGAAAAAAATTAATCACCTTTTTGAGAATTACAGACTCAATTATGTTGGAAGAGACCTCTGGGATTATCGAGTCTTACCTGTGATCAAGCACCACCTTGTCAACTAGACCATGGCACTGAGTGCCTCATCCAGCCTTTCCTTAAACACTTTTGGGAATGGTGACACTTCCAGCCCCATGGCAGTCCATTGCAATGTCCAATCACACTTCCTGGGAAGAAATTCTTTCTGATGTTCAGCCTAAACCTCCCCTGGTGCAGCTTCATACTGTGTCTTCTTGTCCTGTCCCTGGCTGCCTGGGAGAGGAGGCCGACCCCCACCTGGCTACAGGCTCCTTTCAGGTGGTTGTGGAGAGTGAGAAGGTCTCCCCTGAGCCTCCTTTTCTCCAGGTTGAACATCCCCAGCTCCCTCAGCTGCTAGTCATCACACGTGCTCCAGGTCCTTCACCAGCTTCATTGCGCTTCTCTGGACCCACTCCAACACCTCAGTGTCCCTCCTCAAGGATGATTCCTCTTTCCATTTACTGAGGCAATGCCAATGGCTAGATTATTATTTAGCTCTTAAGTGCTAAAGCATTTTTCTATTTATCTGTCACAAGGTTGTGCTTCAATATTACTTTTGGAATTGTGCCTGGCTGACCCTCACAACTTTCTTTTATCCTGGCAGTCTCATAGCTGACATCTGTAGTGAATAAACATTGTTCAAACAGAAAGGCTGGAGACTCAGTGTTCAAAGAGGTGAAAATCAGTGAAAAGCCTCTGCCCCCTTCATGAGTTCACTTATTTTTGCTGTGTAAGGTTGAGTAAAAACTCTCCAACTTCTTTTGACTTTTAAGCTCCTCAGAGAATATTTAGAAAGCAGTGAGAGGATTCAAACATTATTTTCTTATGGAGGGAGAATATAACCACTCTACCTAGATGATTTTTAAAATAAGGCAATGGGCAGGATATGGTAGATAGTGATGGCAGGGAAGAAAATTAGAATTAAACAAATGTTATATCATTTGATACTTTTTTTTGTACTTACATTCAGTTACACAAATGCACATACATGCTTCCATGTGCAACTGTGAATTTTTTGTTTCTTTGCAGTGTATTTGTGGCTATTAATGTCTTATATTTTAATGACAGCTCTAATGTGTCAGACTCTACAGAAAGTTGTATTTTACAACATTTGGCACGTGTAGAGAAAAACTGTTAGAGGAAATTGAAAGGAAACGTGTATCCACAATGAAAAGAGTGATTACAATAATTTTTTAGGAAGCAGAAAAAAAAAAAAATAACATTGAGGAAGATCTTTTTTTGGGGGGTGGAAAAGGTGTGTCTTCAGAAGAGACAAAAGCAAGTGTGAATGAGAGACCAGAGGTCATTTATCAAAAGTTGCAGTAGCTGTGAACAAACAAGAATACTTGCAGCAAAAAATTACATAGAGATGACAAAGCAGGAGATTTTGATCCCTGAAGTGTCTGTGAATGGGTAGAGCTACCTATTTCAACATGTTTTACATCTTTCTAATTTTAGCTTTTATTTCCCCTGTATCAATCTTTTTTTTTTTAAAAAAAAAGTCCTTACTGTTATGCAGAATAGCTGGATAGAGGGGTTTCTTTGTTGTTTATTTTTAGTAAAGCAACTAAGAAAATACAAAGTGGGATTGTACTGCTGCAGAGTTTTTATATTTGATGTCCTTTGTTTCATTTGTACACTTACTTCATTTGGAAAAAAAAAAAAGAATATATTGTATAATCCATTTGTTGTGTGATTGAGCAACAGGCAATGCATATGTAAACTGCTTTCTTTCTATTGATCATAAGTGCTTCAGAAACAATAAAAATAATACACTGTTAACTGATGTTGTAGATTGCAGACACAGCACTTCCAAAGAGCACCTAAGGAATATTAGGAGGAAGAATGATGGCTTTTAAATTTGTTAGCCGGCTATGAACTTTTGCATATTCGGAAATCTTTCATCTTTTCTTTAAAATTGCTAGTCTTTCCTAAGGAAATGTAAGTGCCCCATGAATCTTCAATAGTGAACAGAGGATTTTTGGCCATAAAACATGTTTGAGGTCAATTAAATGATTTCTCATTTGTTCTGCAAAATAAAGGAATAAACTGAATCCTCAAGGCAAGAGTGAACAGGTTTCATAATATCTTTAAATTACTTTGGTTAGCAATGCTGAAGGCTGCTTTAATAAAACAATGAGAAAAGACCATTTTTCATATTTATGTAATTCACTTTGAGCACTACCTTGTAGGTCAACGAGCTATGAGGGAAGGCAAGAGTAGTGCGGTTTTTTCCTCCTCTATTTCCCTTTTTTTTATACTGTGCTAGAAAGTACCAGTGCAAAAGACAATTGAAAAAAACAAAACAAAATTAAACAATAATCCAAGACTTAAACTGTGAAGGAACCAGCATCTTCTCCAAACAAACTTACTGTATTATGTTACACACTGCATCTTGACAGCTGGCTCAAAGGGAAAGTACTTTTCAAGTACAAGGTAAACTTAAAGCAAGTGTTTTGAATGTCTTGGTCACCAAGAAAATACTTCAATACTTACAGTGGTGGAAATTCTGGCCTCTGAATCTATTGCTGAATGGAGCACCCACAAAGAGCAGCTATTGCTTTGCACTACTGAAAATGAGAATTTGTTAATTTGTTATTCTGAATAATAAAGAAACTGAGAAACATGTTGAAGCACAGTTGGATACAGTTGGAATTTTCACAATTCTTTAAGCCATCGTACTCTTCAGATAATAGGTTGGAACCTTCTGTATGTTTGTGAAAGTGACTGCAGAAAAAGAAAGAAAAAAAAATTGTTGGGATGCTACAGTTTCTGAGTTTTCAAAACTGACTTCTACAAAGATATTTAGTAAACATACTGGTTGCTTAAACCATTTTGGAAAAATTACATATGTGTTGTGTATACAGTAATGCTGTGCCCTCTGATATTGTCAAAGCAACATAGGAAAGATTAATGCAAAAGTACATTATAACGATGATACCACAGCACAAAAATAATATATTGCTATGCTGATTTGCCATTCTCATCTGGATCACCTTTCACAACAGGCAGGATTTTAACACTTGTGGAAAGGAGAACAGCCCATCTGAAGATAAGAAAAAAGTGCTTGCCATAAATACATCTGCTCCTGCATTTTAAATTATTAATATAAAAAGTCATACAAGTAAAAATTTTAAAATTAATTAATTATAAGATATGAGTATGTTGTGAGAAGATGGGTTAAAACACGTTAAAATCTGAGGGCTGAAAGCATTTGCCCTGTCCTCAAGGGAAAGAAAACTTTTCAGCTTGTTATGTAGTTTGACCTCTAGTACAAGACACTAAAATCACCCATGGACAGATATTTTGGCGGATACCATACTTTGTTTTATGTTTCTCAGGAAAAGACATAAATAAATAAGAAAATCAGCAAAACCCTATTGTCCTTCAATTGTCCTCTTTACTCAATCAAATGAGTAATATATATCTAAAATAATTATTCATTCATTTAAGTTTCAGGATAATTTCATCAGAAAGGTTCCTTGGAAATACGTGATTTTGTGAGCATACATCTCATTTGGGGCATCTAACTAACAAATCAAAGCAAAAGCATAAATAACTAGTCCAACGACTTCAGACAATGCCTTGAGGAAAACGCTGATCCTAGCCAAAATTTTCAGGGGAGCTGTTTTAAGTCTGAAAAGTCTGAAGTCCTCTGTTGTAAGACAGATACCTAGTTCACAGAAAACATGTAATAAAGATCGGTTAAGTACTATTTGAAGTACGACTGTCAAAGTTGTGCAGATGTTTCAAGAACACGTCTCTCCTCCCACTGCTGTCTCTTCACATAAAGCTGCAACTGGAGTGAGACAGTGTACTCTTTCTGTAGAAAAGAAATTAAATGCTTTTCTAGGTCAGCAGAAAAGATTTTTCAGTACTTTTTTCTCCTTTTATGTCTTTTAGAAAGCAACTTGTACGTACAGACCTAGACAGGAAATGTATGAAAAATAAGTAAAAGCAGTACAACTATTAACAAGGAAAACAAATATAAACAAATATTATCTTCATGCAGAAGATCACGTACAGATAGTGTGCATTTTGGGAATAGGGTTTGTTGTTGCTCAGAGGGCTATAACTGCTGAGAAAAAAATGCATGGTATGCTAGGAAAGTTACATATCATAGCTATATATGCCAGCCCATGTCATATGTTTGCATTAATACATCCTATCATGTAATTTCATGGGTTTTTCCCCTCTATTATTTGACAAGAAAGTCACAAAGACTCTAACTTGAATGAATTTGTGAGATGCATGCACATTGCCTCCCCTACATGTGTCCCATTGCACTGGGGACAAATCTACAAATGTTCTAACTACATTTCACAATTAATCAATGATGCCATAGAAGAAACATTCCCTAGAAATGGTAGCTTTCAGTACAAAACATTTTCAATGTGCATTTTAATATTCTGTGTTTGAGGGCCTGGCAAAGTTAGCTAAAGACCTTGAGCACCATTAAAATTACTTTTGGGATCGAGTATCTTTCTAGTAAGACACTTGTATTTCTAGGGTAATAAGCTCTGTTGGGGGTAATTTAGATTATAGAATGCTTTAGATTATAGCATTATTGTTTCTAATTAGGTATGCCTTAAAAAGGAGCATGAGTTTTTGAGTTACTGAATATTTACTGAATATTAATTACCTGCTAAATAAAATACGTAATTTTAAAAGATTAAGAAAAAATCCAAGCATATGTGTTTTATATATTATGTACATAAGGGAGTACAATTGGGTTGCCTAATGTAAACAGTTCCATGAATTTCAGTAACTCTGCTTCAGCGCTTCAAAACACACCCATAGCACCCTAACCCTGGATCTGGCAAATGGGAGAGAGATGAAAAACTGCTGAGCAAGCAAAGGGCTCAAACTTCCAGTCAGAACAATTGTGAAACTTCAGTAGAAAGTGTTGTAGCGTTTTCCTTTTTGAATATGATGAGAGGAGAAGCCAGAATCAGATAGACCAGCTACTCTGCTGAAGTAAGTTACCCATCTAAGTTGATGTTCTCGGAGATACAGAAATTTATATGGGCTACAGAGATGTTGTAATGCATATATATGAGATATATGTAGGCTTGTTCCATGGGTTAGCTTCTTTTCTTGTCTCTGGTGTAAATTTACCTTCTTGGTATACTCCCTGTCTAAATGCTTCCAGCAGGAAATTCTTTCTTTATGTGTTTTTTTGCTGTATAACATTCTCTGAACTTTTCAACCTATTCAAAATAAAAAAATAAAATAATAATAATTTAAACAAGAGAAATAATTAAGAATTATGAACATTGAGAGAAACCATGAAGTTCTGAGGACTGGATTTCCAAGACAATTAAGTGGCATAGGACAATTAATACCCCAGACTTGTCTACAGTGTTAGTTGCATTTGGAAACCTTACCCTTACATAAAAAAAGCTATAAATAAGTAGCTGAATGAAGTGCGTTGTGAAATTATGCAAAACATCAGTCTCTGGCTGCTGCATGCATGACACTTCCCAGCTTGCCCGTGTATGTGAGCTCCTTGTGTGGAAAGCCCAGGGTCTGTCGTGCCCAGGTTTCTCCTGCAAGTTGCATCACCAGGAGGCTGCCTGCAGCTGGTTGTTCAAGCAGAGGTGGTTAATGGGTGAGAGGCCTGTGTTCACACAGTGCTTTGGTTGTAGCTAATTCTGAGTTCTTCGCTGGGTTTATGAGGACTCGCCATCTGCCCTCGGAGAAAAGGCAATATTTTGTAAGCTATGTGCCACACAGATTTCCAGGTAAATCTTCAGACAGCAGCCCTGGCCAGGCTGTCCAGCTGATCCATCCCTCTGGATCTGGGTGTCCGTGATGGTGCAGAGGAGCCAGCCCTCCGTGCTCCATGACAAGTGTCCAGGAGGAATAGCCATTCCTCTTTCTTTGACTTGAAAACTAAGATGAAAGGCAAAAAGTGAATTGCTGTAAGCAGAAGTCTGACTCAATTAAGAAAATCACAGATAGTTGTTCTTCCAAAATTGATGTTGTTGCTGAAATTCAGTGTGCATGTGTGTGTAAAGACTAGCTGTCATGGGAAATAAGGGGAAGGCAGGGTCCAGGCAAGAGCAAGCCAGTGATATTCGAATATTAATGGATATCTATTATAATTTTCAGGAAAAAAGAATATGAAAAGGTAGCTTACGGGAAGTAGAAATTATTTATGTACAATAGAAATTACTTTAAATTATTGAAATAAACTTTCCCAGATGTCTGCAAATGTTTTCAGCTGATTACGGCTCAAGCTAAAATTAAGAAGTTAAAATTATTTAGCAGAAATAGTAGAAATGAGAAAGATTATAAGCATGAACACACTTGCAGGAATGTGGCCATTAAAAGACCATAGCTTTAGATGAAATATTGAGTCAACAAACTATAATCAAGCACATAGTGCAACAATAATTTGAATGAGAGATGCAGCAAAGTAATCACAGGTAAAATGGTGGCAAGGAAAACCTAAATGAAACAGTTAACCAGAAAATAAGGTTTTTAAAAAGGTGGTGCTTGTTAACAATTAGCACAAACATATCTCAAGAAAAATCTATGGTGTTCTATAGACAAATGTGCACTACTTAGCAGGAACATCTCTAAAATTTCTGGTATTCTCTAAAACCAGCAGAAACATTTGAACAGTGACAGTCTTTTCAAAGTGAAAACAGGACACGTTTTCCCGGTAGGAAGGGCAAAAACAAGAACCTGAGAATAAACGTGGAGGAAGTTTTAGGTGTTACTTACAAAGCATGTGAGAAATGAAAAACCAGAAATAGAAACTGTAGGCTTTCATAATTCACGTACTAAATTATTGGATGATAGTGCTAAAAAATCAAGAGAAACCTTTTTTTGGACTGCATGCACAATGACTGGGACATCAAAAATCAAGATATTTTTATTGAAAAACAAACAGCAGTACTTGAAGAAACTAGGACACCAGCTTTGATAAAATATCAGTCACACTACAGATACTCAGAGAGTTTGTAATTGTCTCAGGGTGCAGTTGGGATTAAATGGTTATTTGTGTTTGGTGCTGTGAAGTTTTATCCAGAAATCATCACCTGGTTCAGTCTTTCTGAATACAGTAATTTCTCCTTTCCTAAATTAAGTTGGGTAATTAGTTTGATTCTAGCTATTTAGTACTCTAACTAGGTTTAATTAAACAAAATAGTGACTATGTGTTTATGAACTTTATTTTTCTTGCTGTTATCCTGTTCAAAACTCCCGGTGTGTTTTTGGCATTCTGAAAACAACAGGTGAGCTCTCCTATACCAAATTAGCACTGCATGAAATTCTATTGAGACTAACAAAGTCTGATCCCTTGCAACTTTTACTGATCTCCTGTAAGACTTTAAAATTTCAGGGTTCTAGAAACCAAACTGCTCACCAGTTACCACTATGATGCCAATGACTTAAGTGAACGGCCAAGACTGAGTAGTGGAAATAAATCCTGGTTTATGTTGTTCTCCTTGTTTTGCAAGTCCTTATCAATGTGACATTCATTACCTTGTTACAAAATTGGGGAGTTTTGTTTGATGTTGGAGTCATAACAGCCTAGCCATGATTCTTCTTTTCTACACCTACTCCACGGAAAAAAAATACATAATCAAAAGACAAAAACAATCAATGGGACTAGATTTGTATTTTCAAAGGAGAGCTGCTTAAGTTCATGAGATCAGAGATTCTTTTTGGTGGTTGAACAACAGAGATGGCTCTGAGTATTGACACATTAGTGACATTGTGTGAGAATAAAGATTAGGGAGAAGAAAGTAATTCTGAACATTTTGATAGCTATCACACAGAAATAGCAGAAAGGAAGCAGCAACTTCAACATGCTTTTTACTTCATTTTAGTCTAGTTTCAATTAAAGAGGAAAACTACAGCTGAACAAATCTGATAGAGATGTCCAGGAGCTCCATTAAGAAAAAGTCCTGTGGTGGTTGAGCATAGTTTTGAGAGAGGATAGTCCTAATTAACCAATTTGTTTTACAGAAAAGTAAAATCATGTTAGGAAGAGAGACCTTCCTTTTCACAGAGCTTGACCTATGTTTTTTGTAAGCTTTTCTCTTTTATTCCATCTGCCTCTCAGGAACCACTGTTTCCTATAATGGCCCTGTGGTGCTCTCTTTTCTTATCTGTGAAATACTGCAGAAAGCAATGGGTCAGTACTTTGAGGACAATGGAAAAAAATGGAAACAGATCTGGCATCACTAAAAGACAGAAAGATTTCATTTATGACCACCTGCAAAGGGACTAACTACTAACTAGAAACAACTGATTGAAAATCAAAATAAAGGAACATGCTTTCATGTTGCAAGGATTTCAGTGGCTGTAGTGAAAATTCAGGAAAATAATTTCTCATGTATATTATAGAGCAGTGGGTGTGCAAAAGTCTCTTTGGAAAAGTAGATTATAAAGTCTAACTTCCTTTAAACTTTTTTCACTTTCTATGATGAAAAGGAAAAATAAAAAACACTATGCAGAGAAATAAAGATGAGGAAGGAAAAGTATAAGTGGGAGAAAATACTGAAAGAATTTCTGACCTATCTCACCCACTCGTACTGATTAACAAACAAATAAAAAGATTCCCTTGTATTCTCACTTGAAAGCAGATATTTCACTAACTAGAAATGAAAAAAAAAAAAAATAAAAGGAGAAGATTAAAGGAAAAAACAGCATAGTGAAAAATGGCAAAACTATAATTAGCTGGAAGTTTGTAACATATTTTTGGTCCTGGTTCCTGTGTTTTAACATACTCCCATGAAAGAGAAGGAAGTCATAGCCAGGGTTGGTCTTGAACAGCTGCATGCTTTTACTTTACTGAATGGGAGTGAATTCAATATCTTGGATTCAACATGTCTTTTTTAAATCTTGGCAACTCACAGGCTCTTTTTTTCCAGTGCATTTGACTGTGGCATACATCTAGGCTAAATGAGACACTGGTATGAAGCGATCTTCCACAATCAAAATCATCTAGACTGACAGAAGGACTAAGATGAAGGAAGAGCCTAGACTTTCTATTAGTATGGCTACTTTGATATTTTTATTATATTTTTTTTTATTAAAACGCGTGAGAAATAACTTTATGCATATACATAGTCATTTTCTTGTTTAATATTAACTTTGAAATTGGAGTGTTTGCAAATTACTTATGAGAGTCAAGGACAGTAGAGCACCATTTATTAGTAGTATCATTTTCATTAAATCTGTAACAAACTATAGCTTCTACAAAAGTTTCTTAAATACAGAAGATAAACAGGTGTAAAAGATTGAAGAATTTTTAAGAAAGGGCTTGAATTGCTAGGTTTTATATATATTACTTGTGTTTCAAGTAATAATTTCCACTGCAGGTATCCTTTCAACTTTATTAAGCATTCTCGTACATAAAAATCTTACAGTAGATTATGTTAATTATCTAACAGTAAACCAAATTTTAAATTATTTTCTAGCATTTCAGAAAAGACAGCATTGACACAGCCTATTTTTCTATACATGTATGCCTAAATTATCATCTAGTTAATGTAAAAACTTTTGAAGAATGTGAGTGATGATGATCAACTCACCTTCTCAGAGCGGGGAAAAAAACATTCAGATGGTATTTTCTGTATTCTATCCCACTGGCAAAGACCATCCTTCCTTAATACAGAAAATTCTGGTTAAACATGCTGCTGCTCCAACCTCTCTACCATTCTCTCGGGTTACTAAAGAATTATATCCATGATTCTGATCTGACTGCCCTTGTAATAAAAGTGTTTTCCAACTGTATCTACCAGCCTGATTTTGAATTTGAAAAAAGAGTAGTGTTTGGAATTATATCTGAAAGATCACTCCTCCCTAAGTTAGCAAAAAAAAAAAAAGGCAATTAAGAGTGTAGATAATCTACTAGTAGCACTGGTACACAGAGAAGCAGAGCTTTACTGGCAGACTTGTAATGATAATTAACTACCCAAAGACAGTTGTTCTTAATTGGCAAAAATATTTACTTTATATTGCAGTATATGAATGAAACATTTTTCTCTCTTTTTGAAATAGAATTCAAAAGCACTGTTTTCTGAGTCTAATAAAGGATTACATTTCACATTTTTAAAAAAAGGTTGGAGCAGGACATAATCAATGTTCCCACAGCCTGACTGGACAGATGGGCGTGACGGCAGTGCCAATTTATACTCAACTGAAAGTCTGCTGTTGGCCAATATTTACTTAATTTGTTGTCACTGCCACTCTTATCCAAATGAAACTGCACATTATATAAAATACCGTACTCAAGCCTGTCATTTTTGTTTTGTTAGCTATGTTCATGATTATTATACGTAATTTAAGGAAGAAAAAAAGGCAACAGGACTTATAATAATGTACAAACACTAAATTATGCTTCACACAATGCAGTATAAAAGGCAAAGACCTTGGCTAGGAAACCTCACTGTGTTACTGTTGAGAGTTTCAAGCCTGTGGTGTCAGATGAATATCTGCTTAGTTTTGCTTGTTTTTTTGTGTTGTTATTGTTTTTTGTTTTTCTCTTTTTTAAAGTAGAAATTTATTTCTAGAACATCCCTGGGTGTAGATACAAGATATCTTTTATAATTCAGCATCTAAAGGTCAGTGACTTAAGTTAAACTGTGCATGCCCTAAAATATCCAATAAATAGAAGGACCAGATTTAAAGAATGGGTGGAAAGCATATTTTTTCAAGTCCTCCCTCAAAACAAGCATATATTAAGCTTTAATTTAAAATTACTGGAATATCTGAAAATATAGACAACTTAAATTGTATGTTTTGTAAAAAGAAAGCATTGGCTGCTTCTAAACTGAGATTCAGAGGCCCAATCCTAAACTATATGGCTATATTTAAAAGCTTCCCTTTGAATCAAGAACAGTTGATATTATAACATACGTGAAGATTCATTGTCCTTCTTAAATTACTTTTTCTTCATGTTAAATAGCTTACCTGCTAACCTATTGAAAAGCCATGGAAGACACATAATAAAATATATTTATTATTAATAAATATGAAATACTATGTAAGAGTACTATGTAAGCTAAATACTGTGTAAGAGAACTAGCTAAATAAATCTCTTAACAGATGCCTAAGGGAGCTATTACAAAAACTAAAAGAACTTTGTCTGTGTCTTGTCTTCCATCTCAATATAAACTTTTCATTTTTTGTAGGTTTGTCGTGGTTTAACCTCAGACAGCATCTAAACCCTATGCAGATACTCTTTCACTCTTGCCCCTCTCCTCTCCCTCCCCCTTATGATGTAGGAGAGAACCAGAAGGCGGAAAATAAGAAAACTGGTGAGTTGGGATAAACAGTCTACTAGATAAAGCAAAAACCACGTACAGAGGCAAAGTTAAACACGGAATTCATTCACCACTTTCCATGGGAAGTTCAGCCATCTCCAAAAGAGCAGGGCCCCATCACATGTAACTGTTACTTGAGCAGACCAACACCATCAGATAATTTCTCTTTCCACCTTGCAAACTGAGCATGATGTCGCATGGTCTGGAACATACCTTTGGTCATCTGGGGTCAGCTGTCCTGGCTGTGACTCCTCTCAATTTCCCACACACGCCCCGCAGACTCCTTGGTGGGGCGGTGTAAAAGGCAGACAGGGCCTTGATGTTGTGCAAGTAGTGCTCAGCAATAACAAAAACGTCCCTGTATTATCTGTATATTCAGCACAAGACCAAAATACAGCCTCACACTAGCCACTGTGAAGAAAGTTACCCACCACAAAGGGTTAGGTTGTTTTTATTATTTTCCATGTGATGAAAGCAACATTGCATAGGATTTTTGGGTATCAGTTTGATGGAATTCTATGTGGCAGTACAGGTAAAAAGAAACTTCTCTCTTCAGCTTTGTTGATTGTAGTTTCGGGAATCTTATTATTTAATAAATTTATTAACAAGTAATCATTGCTGTACCTTGATATACAAAACCAGAAATATTATATTGCATTCTTGTGCCTGGTTTCCAGTTATTGCAATATCCAGGAAGAAACATGACAAAATAACAGCTTTTATAGTACTCATATTAAATTCCAAACTCAGTAGGCATACATTTATGGAGCTGACAGCAGTACTTAGGCATGCATTTCTTCATTGAAAGGTTTGGAGGAAATTCTTGATAAGCCTGCTTGCTTCTTTAAAGTGGGTCTAGTTNGTGCCCCACCAACAATGGGATGGTAAGATACATTGAATCCTAAGTTATATTATTTCTTTATAAGTTATGTATTATTATATATAACTTATATGTATATATAATATATATATAACTTATATATATATAACAAATTATATACAAAATAATTTTAACATTTCTCATTGTGCAAATATAAATAAACATTTTCCAGTATGGATACTTTTTGGGGAAGCCTTCCCATTACTTTAAAAAAAAAAAAAAAAANTGTTACTTGAGCAGACCAACACCATCAGATAATTTCTCTTTCCACCTTGCAAACTGAGCATGATGTCGCATGGTCTGGAACATACCTTTGGTCATCTGGGGTCAGCTGTCCTGGCTGTGACTCCTCTCAATTTCCCACACACGCCCCGCAGACTCCTTGGTGGGGCGGTGTAAAAGGCAGACAGGGCCTTGATGTTGTGCAAGTAGTGCTCAGCAATAACAAAAACGTCCCTGTATTATCTGTATATTCAGCACAAGACCAAAATACAGCCTCACACTAGCCACTGTGAAGAAAGTTACCCACCACAAAGGGTTAGGTTGTTTTTATTATTTTCCATGTGATGAAAGCAACATTGCATAGGATTTTTGGGTATCAGTTTGATGGAATTCTATGTGGCAGTACAGGTAAAAAGAAACTTCTCTCTTCAGCTTTGTTGATTGTAGTTTCGGGAATCTTATTATTTAATAAATTTATTAACAAGTAATCATTGCTGTACCTTGATATACAAAACCAGAAATATTATATTGCATTCTTGTGCCTGGTTTCCAGTTATTGCAATATCCAGGAAGAAACATGACAAAATAACAGCTTTTATAGTACTCATATTAAATTCCAAACTCAGTAGGCATACATTTATGGAGCTGACAGCAGTACTTAGGCATGCATTTCTTCATTGAAAGGTTTGGAGGAAATTCTTGATAAGCCTGCTTGCTTCTTTAAAGTGGGTCTAGTTCCCAGTGTCTGTGAAATTTAATAGAAAGTAAGTTATTATTAAAAAAAACCCCACTGCAGACCCACTCTGTTAAAATATTTTATAGCAGTACTCACATTTTTAATATGGAGTGGTCAAATTACATCACATCATGAGCTTCCCATGGGCTGATACAGATGTAAGTCAAGGGACTTTTCTTTCTTTTTCACCCACTTCTGAGACTCTCACTGCCAACTTATTTTCTATTTCAAAATCTCAAAGATGTCTTTAGAGAAAAGACTTTTCAGTAGTACACCTGAAGGATTTCACCACTTCTTTATAAATCATAATGAGTTGTTTTGCAGTAAAGGGTTCATTATTTTCAATAACAAAGGTTTTTCTGATTTACAGTGAATTTTGTGTAGCTTTTTGCCATCAAGCAAAGTTATTCTGTATTTTTCCCCTGCAACTTAGGACTTTTGAAACTTAAATATATATAACAAATATATAACTATATATATAATATATATATAACTTATATATATATAACAAATTATATACAAAATAATTTTAACATTTCTCATTGTGCAAATANAAGCATATAAGGTATTATTTGTATTAAAAAGCTTAGTTGAAAGTAATGGATATATAATTAAGTCTTGTTCTTACTGCCATAGAAGAAAAAATAAAACTTTTCTTTTCTTGTTTAGAGGATGCTGTTAGTAGAATGAAAACCCTATCACTCTCAGACCAACATAATCTTTACGAGTAGTAATATTGAGCAAGCAGTTCTAAGACATGTTATAAGACATCTCTTATTGATGAAGCATAGTAAATCTGAAAGGCATTTGGTAATATAAAGCAACAAGGAACAGGAAAATAGGAGCATAAATTTGTAAACTGTAAACCTGAAAGCATTTTGAATTGACTATTACTAAAAAGTGCTGTACGTGGATAAGTCATCTAAAACATAACTGTGATCATGTAAGAAGGAAAACCTTAATCATAAATCATGGTCTCTTGTAAATAATTTGCATTTGTTTAGAGAGGGGTGTTGTTCAGATCATCCACAATGAAGAACAAATAATAAATATTTCTTGACAGCATTGACCAAGTGATATGTAAGAACTGAAGTAAGAATACAGCAGTTATATGTGAAATTGAAATGCTGATGTTTTTCAAGGGAAATATACAAACTTAAAAACACAAGGAAAGCCTGTAATCTATGATTCATCTAAAACATTCAAAGCTAAGTTTTCACAGTACATTTATTTTAAATTCCAGCCATGTAGCCCTGTAAAACCATGGTAGTATAATCTTTGTGTTTGTATTTTTCAAAGTTTAAAAATGCTATGCTTTTAGGGAAAACTGTTTTTTCCATTTCTTTGTGTATGTGACTTTATCCTAAAGTCTATCTTTGAAATCTGACTGAGGTGTTTTGTTTATTTTCTTTCAGGGCAGGAGCCTGTCCTGCCCATGTTCTTCACTTTAGCTTTCCTGGGGGCCTCATTTTTGTGATTTGAAGTCTTTGATCCCAGAGGACAAACACGTTTGTGTGTTTACCACTGAAATCTCAGGCCACCCTACAGTTAAGAGAAATACAAAGCCTCTCTTACTTATTCCATTTTAAATCTCATTGTTTCTTTGTTCTGTAGAAGAAACCAACTGGCAACAGGGCTATGCTCAGTCAAATACAACAGAAACACCAGTAACAATCCTTTTCAATCTACTGTAGACACTTGGGCTGTACTTTATATTTTCCTGCTCCTTCCCTAAATCTCTTATCCCAAATTATGTTGCCATATCCAAAACAGGGTCAGAATGGATGAAAGCTTGGTGAGAAACACTTTGGCCACATCCAACTGTGTCAGAAAAGTGAGGGAGAAACACAGAATCATGGAATAGTTTGGTTTGGAAGGGACCTTATAGATAATCTAGTTCTAACCCTACTGCCACAGATAGGGACAGCCAGGTTGCTCAAAGCCTTGTCCAGCCTGGCCTTGAACAGTTCCGGGGACAAGGCATCCACAGCCTCTGGGCAACCTGTTCCTCACCACCCTCACAGTAAAGACGTTTTTCCTAATACCTAATCTATACCTACTCTCTTTCAGTTAGAAGCTATTCCCCCTTGTCCTGTCGCTACAGTTCCTGAAGAAGGATCCCTCTTTGGATTTCTTCAGCAGGCCCCCTTCAGATACTAGAATTTTGCTGTGAGGTCTCCATGCAACCTTCTCTCCTCCAGGGTGAACAGCCCCAACTTCCTCTTCCCGTCCTCGTAGGGAAGGTGCTCCGTTCATGGCCTCTGGACTTGTTCCAACAGTTCCATGTAATTTTTATTTTGGGGACACCAGAACTGCACACAGTGCTTCAGGTGAGGTCTCATAAGAGCAGAGTGGAGAGGAAGAATCACCTCCCTTGACTTGCTTGCTGTGCTACATTTGATGTAGGGCATAGGCTACGACAGGGCCACAGTTGACCAGGAGATGGAGATGCATGCACTCCGTGACTCAATGAAGTATTTTATTTCTTCTTAAACTATTGTTTTCCTTTTTTTTCTTTTCCCCCAAAGGGTAGCTAGACAATCATTTCCTGTACAAATTTTAAATTAGTATCTGTATATTTTTACCCTGTGTCTTGGTTTGAGGCAATTTAAGAGGTAGGCATTCTGGAATGAGTTGTCTTCCCCTACAATATTAACTATTCTAAATTCGGATTCCACCAATAAGAGACAGATACAAGTAGATATAAGTGAAAAAAATAACAGTTTACTAATGAGCAAAACAGCAACAGGCAAGAAATAACACTAAGTAACCTTTACAAACAAAATTGCCAAATCTCATGAACCCCATGGGAATAAAGAAAGACTTGAAATGGTGGGAAACCCCCTCTCCACAGAAGATGGTGCTCTGCAGCTGAGTGTGTGGTTCTAAAGACAAAGGGACGATGGTGTCTGCCACCTTCTCTTTTCTCTTTGGAGCTGGAGCTCCAAAGGCAGCTTGTGGTCTACCAGAGGCTAGAATTCCTGGAGGGGCTTTGCCTTTCTCATGGCAGGAAATGCCAGACAAGGCAAGGCGAAGCTGCTGGGCTGGGGCAATCCGTGCCTCCTCTCCTTGGTCGGGCACAGCTGGTGAGCTGCAGAGACTCAGACCAGAGCAGGGCCACCCCGTCTCCCCCTGCACAGCACCACAACTTGAGACAGGCACCTGTGCATTCACCCCAAGGCAGTCCAAGATGCAAGGAAGGAACAAAAGAGAAGGAAAAAACCCCAAAGCAGACTGTGTCTCTTGAGCAAAAATGACCCCAAGCGAGAGAGAGAGTTGAGTTTCGGTGCTTCCAACTTTTCAAGGACCCAAGGTCCTGGCTGTGGGGTCTTAGAGAGAAAGTAACAATTTGGATAGATATGGAATACAGTAACATTTGGGGTTACCCTGGAATAAATGAGTTACTCTTGTGAGACCTTCTGCTTAACAGAACACCACTGAAATGGATCCCCTATACTGCCTGAGATATAGAACAACATTCAGAAAGTGATTACAGCTAGATTTAAATAGCTAATGGAATAAAGAATTCAGTGCTGTTGAGATTAATTCTCAGTTGGGTATTGTCAGTTAAAAACAATAATATTATTATTTAGAATTTGTCCTCTTTCAAAAGCTGCAGTGGTTATACATGTATCTGTTATATTACAATGCTATTCATCAATTAATTATTTATCTTTTAATACCTGCTTCCTGTGAAAACTCATATGAGTGACATTTTAGGTATGAAAATGCAAAAGGCAGGAGAACATAAGAGATGCATAAACAGACTCAGCTTCTGTATCTCTTCTTGAAATGGAAATATTGGTAATTTCATTGCCATATTTGGATATCACCTAGCACATCTCAGTTCTAAGTCTTCCTGATATTTGTAACATGGTTGTGTTATAGACAATAATTTCAAGCAAATTCAAACAGCTTCAAATTTTTAAAAACTGGTGACTTTTTTTCTTAAAAAACTAAAAAACCCCAGACACTTGTTTTGTGTTACCAAAACTTGTCTGGTTTTGGTAATGAGAACTCCTATCTCATTGCTCAGCTTACCTAAATATTTTTTCTTTCACTCTTTGAAACTTATCTTTCTGATTAAGAGATTTTTAGGGTGGAAAAAGGAAAAAAAAAGCAGCAAAACCCCTAAATCCCAAATTTTTACTTGATATAAAACATGTTAAAAGAAATCATTTTGAGTTGTAGCTTGTCCTATATGATTTTAATATGGAAGTAACAGCATAAATAGACTTGTTTTTCCTGAAATTTGAGAGGTAAGGAAAAAAAGGTTAGTTTTCAAATTTTTTGCTGTATTTTGTAATGGTGGCTATGACCATATGGGAATGTTCAAAACCAGTAGCTGACAACAATTTGTTTTACAAAATAAATTAAAATATTTGAAAAGATGTGTTCTTCAGATACATGGAAAATTAAGGCAGTTTAGATGCTGCTACCACTATCTTGAGAGAAATTTTATAAGAAAATTAAAAAGATATATTAATTCAGAATAAAAATATTTCTTTATTTAGTCAAATTTATAAACACATTAGATTATGCATTTAAAGGTAATATTGATGTTAATCCTAAGAAACCTGTTCCACTAAATAAGAATAAACTTCATTGTTGATAAACATTTGATGTCAGTGTTTTCAAGGTTACCTAGGACCATCTGAGCAAAATGAAGTCAAGCTGATTAGGTCTGCAGCAATGGCAAATTCCTCATGCAGTAACTGTTTTGGTGGCTTGTGAAAATGCTTGTTTTGGTCCCCTTTTCAAGTAAAAAGTATTTATATTTAAAAAAATCCAAAACCATACAAGAGGGTGCTTTTTTTGAGCTTGTTCTTTTATGGGAAACGAAAAAGTTTCTCCTGCTCAACCCTAAGGAGTCGCAGAACTGCTTTTACATTGCCATGGATGCTCAGAAAGAGGGACTAGAAAGGCCTATATGCATTTTGACTCCATCCTCTGTGTTACAGGTGTTGGGCTGGATGTGTATGAACAAAATTGATCCCATGGGATAAAATTCTTCGCAAACTTCTCCAAGATGTGATAACAACATGCTGCTGTTTTTCAAGAACTGCTCTATCATGGGTCTTTTCCCATAGACCTGCTGCAGTCCTGTGGGAATGGAATGGATTGCTCCCAGCATTCTCTCAGACAGCAGATCCTGCCAGAAAACCCTCTCCTGCATGGGCTGCCTTCAGAGGGCTGCAGTTCCTGCCAGGAACTCCAGTGTGGGCTCTCCACAGACTGCAGCTTCTTTCAGGGTATGTCCATCTGCTGCAGTGTGGGGTCCTCCTCTTGCCTTGGGGGAATAGCCTGCTTCTCCATAGTCTGTGGGGGAACCTCTCCTCCAGTGTCTGGAGCACTTCCTCTCCTCCTTTTTCACTGAATTTGATGTCTGCAGAGCTGTTTACCTTATGTGTTTCCTCTGTCTTACGCAGCTTCTATGCAACAATTTGTACACTTTCTTAATTATCTTATCACACAAGTCCCACTGGAGTTGCTAATGGGCTCAGCTTTGGCCAGTGGTGGGTCTATTTTGGGGTCAGCTAGAAAGAGCTGTGTCCAACCTAAGGGCCACTCCTGGTGGCTATGCCTGCTTCATAGTGGAGTTTGATTGCATATATATGTGAAAAACAGCCCTAAATTAAAAGTGGAGACTTTAGGCACAAGAGAGACTTTCTGTTTTTCTTCTGTGTTTCAGTCTTAATTTTCCCCCATCCTGTTATTAGGTTATTTGAAAATACAGTTTCAGATTTATTTTTAAAATAAAAGCAGTCCAATCCTGTTTTTAGCAGAGGATCATTTGAAGCTAGAAGGCATCTCTTGAGATCGCCTAGTCAAACCATCTGCTCAAGCAGGGACAGCAGGGACAGTTTGACAAGGAATGTGTAGAATCAGGCTTTGAATATCTCCAAGAATGAAGACACCACAATCTCTCTGGACAAGCTGTGCCATGTTTGACCACCCTCACAGTAAAAGTGGTTTTTTTTTCTTTTCAGATAGAATTTAAAGGTTTTTTAATTTGTCCCTCCTACCTCTTGTCGTTGTAATTTATCATACCTATATTTAACACCCGAAAAGAGCAAATAATGAAGCAGCCATCTTAAGTAATTTAGGGGTTGCTGTCAGATATGTAATGTGGTTTTAATGCAGAAACGGAGGCTGTCTCTCAAATTGATAGAAGTTTCTTAATGTAAAATCTTCCTGCCAGGTCACAGAAAAGTACAAGGACATTGCAAAATTAATCAGTCCAGATTTTCACTGTCATGTCTTTGCTTCTCTAAGTTTGAGGGATACTTTTTTTCTTCTAAAGTTCTGAGTCAGCTATTGACAGAGGAAGGAGGCATATTTAAAATGCTTACCTTGGCCCAAGCCCAAAGAAGCTGTTATGGCTAGATTATAGCCCCATTAACCAAACTGCCTGTAAAATCATTTGACTTGGCTAATGTCTCTGATTCCAAGGTCTGAGAATGTCTAAACTCATTTCTAAATATTGTAAAAGTTAATTAACTTTATAGTCTGAGTTGAATGTCTATTAAAATGGATAGATCTGGATTACTGTTTGGATATAAAATAATATAATTAGTGTTGCTGAAAGGTAGATTGTAAATCAGCTTGATGAAATCCTGAGAAAATATGACACCAGAAGAATTCCTTAATAGATTTTACTTTAAGAGTAATTACAGAAGAGACTACTCACGTTTCTGACATTGAGGCAAAAAAAGATGCTCATCCTAATAATATTTTTTCCTTTCACTCACCATTAATTTGCTACAGATGGATCATAAAATTATGAGGAATCCTCATACAGCCTAAACTGACCCTGAAGTTAGTCATAATTATTATATGTTTTATTGCTAACAAATTTTTTGCTTTGAGATTTTAAAACATTCTGGCATAATTGATGAAAGAAAACTATACAGTGACTCTATCATTATCCCTGCTTTGTACAGGAAACTCAAAAAACGAGGTTAAATGCCCTGCCGACTGATCCTGTTTAGTCATGAATTCCTAAGAGGCAGTTATTCAGCAAACCAATTTCCACCACATCTGATTATTATTCCTCTCTACATATGCATTGATTTTTGTGAAGAACTCGCACAGTCTGCAATGAGCAATGTGAAACAATTCAAAGACAGCTAAGTTAGTGAAAAATGAACTGGTTTTGGTATTGGAACAATATAATCACATTGTCTGCCTGCTTCTGGGAAACCCAGCAGAGCTTTGTATTGTGTTGTACTGTATTGAGTTGGATTATTCTCTTGCTGTGAGCTGGCTGCCACTGGGTCTATGTGCCACAGATGGCTCAAGAGCAAAATGTACAATTTAGGTTGGAGTTACCCACAGAAACAAGTCAGTGTCATAGATATAATTTCTAGGAGATTAAGGACTTTAGTAGTGTATTTAACAGATATATTTATTTACTTATTTTAAGTTTAGAGTATTGAGGAAGAGCTGCATAACAACCATCATAGTTTTGTCTAGGAAAAATGGGTAATAAAGACAGAGATCATGTTTACTACTATAACAACCAAGACAATGAAGTATTAGTATGAATCACATTAAATACGCCGGATGTAGGTTTGACTAACATGTGCTAACCATGCACTGTTCTTCAGGGAGAAAAGCTTCTACATCACCATCTTCAGCAAAAGCAGTCATCACACCAAATGAATAACAGCAAGATGGAAGGACTAGATGCAGAGCACATTAATTAAGCAAAGTATTATTTTACTTTTACTACAGGAAACTTTGATTTCAAGTGCTTTCTGCGCACTAATACATTTCCTAAAACTGCTATAAATTTTTATGGATGAATTACTTTATCTGAAGAGCTCACAGTGAATTACGATTTGTACAAGGGTTTGCTCTCTGAGACTTAATGTGTGTTTCTCTGTCTGTTGAACCAGACTTTATAAAGGTTCTCTAGAGGTGCTAGGCATCATTAAGGATAGAAATAAGCCCTTTCTCTCTTTCACTGAAATGCTATATTTATTGCCTGAATGTAGTAATGTGAATGTCCTTTTTTTCTATTTGATTTTCACTGTCTATATCTTGCCCCTAATTATGGAATTAGAAAGGATGACCTTAGGAATGCATACAAATGAAAAATAATTCATATTTTATCCTGTGCCAATATTCCCCATAAAAATTAAAATATGTAAATTTAAAATACCAGCCAGTAAAGAGAATTAATTGGAAACCACATGCTTTATCAAAAGAATTCAAAATCTGAGTACTTTGTGTGACTTATTATTTATGTAGAGCTAAGTCAGTTTACAGGAGTAAGTACCCTATGAGGGCTGCACATTTTAAAACTGTTCTCACAGTTCTTCTGCCTGCAATTTTAGAAAAAGAGAGTGTGTGAACCTACTAACTGTGGGGGAAAACTCCACAAATTGTACAGACAGCTACAAGCCATATAAATCAGAATGCAAACAAAAAGCCTTTAAAACTCATCTGTAAAGCAGTACTACTTTCCTCCTTTTCAGTCTGTCCAGAGAAACAGTCTGTCCAGTCTGTACTCCATCTGCTGTTATGGGCTGAGGACCATGCTCGAGTTTAAAATATCTCATGATCTTCAACATATGAGGACACTGTATGTGCATAGATCAGATACCAGCATCAGAAAAATATTGCAAGGCTATTTTCCTGGTTTTGTTCTCTCAAAAAAAAATTCCCCAAACCCAACAAAATGGTTATACCTCCTCCTTTTCTGCCTCTCAGATGAGAAGTTAATACCACAACTTTTCCAGGCACTGAAGACTTTCCCAGACTTTGGGTTGTTCATTTGATGCTCAGTTTACATTCACAGATTCCAACTTGTACACCAATTATGTAATGAGTATCTAATAGCTGAACGAGGAGAAGAACAAGCTGGAAGACATTTGGAGGCAGTCCCCTATTCTGGATATAATCCAGCCTATCCTCCTAACACTTTTGATAAAGCACATCTGAAAACCTGCAAGAATATGTCAGTTTTAACATGAAGAGAACTCACTGAACTTTGATGGAAATGTTAGCTTGGTTTGGATCTTAAGTACAGACCTATCACATCATAGAATCATCCAGACATTGCAATACACAGACTATAAAGGCAGCACAGGATCAGAAGTGTATAGTAACCTTTTCTGACTTAAATTATCTGCTTCTTTAACATGATAAGAAGAAAAGATCATCTATTTCTTTTCTTTCATGGTAATAAAAACTGAATGTAATACTTAAAAAAGGCAGTGTTCTAGATAGGATTTTAGTGACATATATTTTATTGTTGATTAGACTTTTATTTTACATGTACTTAGATTTCTGTAATGGTTTTGTTGTTTGTTTTGAATTGTTTTGGGTTTTTTTTTTTTTTTTGGCAGCCTAATACCAATTCCATTTCTAAAGCCTCATTCATATTAATGCAATTGAGTTGAAGAGTCAAAGCTTCAGAGGCAGATGGGCTAGTAAATCCAGAAGTAATAATGGTGCAGCTTTTGTATATGTCTGCCATCACTCAGTTTATAATTTTGTCTTACTTGTGAATTTGCTCCTAGTTTTTTTCTGTTACTTATTGTTCAAGATTTTAATTTCATAGTATATAATTTTGTGACAGAAACATTTTTTTTAGCTTAAAAAGGACATTCTAGAACTGTGATAGCTTTATGTAATCTCCTCTTCCTGGATAATTTATGCACATTCCTCTGATTTTAAAAAAAAAATCTTCATATTGTAATAATGACTCCTGGTGCAACAAGGTAGATGTAAGGTTTGTATTCCAATTTCTTTCATGACATTTACTTTTTACTGTACTAATTGATGTTGCCTAATTTTTCAATGTTTCTTTCCATCAATGAATCATCTTATCACAGTTCCTTCCTAAATAGCAATTAGTAATGTGAGATAAAACATGCAATGGATTTTTAAAACCAAACTCCTCATCCTTCCTCCATGAAATAGAAAATTCATTAAAAGTTATTATAATGTTATAGTATGCCAGAACCAATACTGCAGATGGTGGATAATTTGATTAAACAGAGGTCTTCTAGTTAAACAAATCTTACTATTTGTAATACAGTTGGAGTTCACAAGCTCATATGACTGTCCAAGAGGAAAACCCTAGAATTTGATTAATGACCCATGTTCCTTGTTACAAGAACAAAACTGTCTTGTAATATAGTAAAGACACACTACAGTCAGGTTTTCAGAGGATATTGTGATTTTTAGTCCTCTTGTGTGAGGAATAAAGTGACTCCTTATACAAGAGTGAAGCTGAGTAGCATCTGAAAGAATCATATTAGACTTTTCCTGCCTACAAAAGAAGTCATACTAATGCAGGATATTTGGAAATAAAAGCCATAAATTATAAAATGCTCTCCCCTTGCTACACCAACTAATTTGGCCCTCAACATTATTTTAAAGCAACTTTGTACCAGCAGAGAGCAGTTGATTTTATACAGTGTTTTGTACTGGAAATAAAAATGCAGTAATTCTACACAAAAATGGCAAGTTGGTATATATTTACTTATATTGGTTGACCGCACAAGATGAAAAATTGTGTTCCACAAAGGAATATTATGGATAATAGTTTTTTCTTCCAGGAAAATAAGGAGGTCAGGGAAGCATTTCTCTATTTTCTTACTTCTCTATTCCAGCTAAGTGTTCATTGTAAACCAAGGATGCAAGTAAGATACTTTAATTTAGAAAAGTTTACTTCATATGTAATTTTGCATGTCAAATTTAAATGTTTTATGTTATCATAATTTTCATTCATGTTTAGGTTCTGTGATCTACAAACAGAACTACCTAACATCATAAATAAGATTTCTCCTAGGCTTTGCTGTCAGATATGTGATGGACAGATTACACAGTATAAACCTTTTTCTCCAACCTAAGATGCTGCAGTACTGCAGCTAACATTGCAGTACTGATATTGATAGTAGTTCAAGATTAAATGTTCTCCTCATTGTCAGTGATGGACAGTGGAGGACCTCAGTTTCAATAATCTTCTGCCAACATCTGAGAGTAATGAGCTCCAGTGCCAGTCCAATGGCAGGAGAATAAACAGTAGCTTTAATCCTACCATAATATGTGCAGTTCTATGTTTGCTTGCATGTTTTTGCAATTAAATGTACAAAGTATATGTGATCAAATATACCCAATTAATCGACTAAAATTCAAGCCAAATGTAACCCCCCCATCTTAATATTTCTTTCAGTTTTACATCTGACCACAATGTTTGGGGTATAGACCATGAATATTGTCTTTTATTGTGTAACTCATGTTCTCTTTCTGTCAACTGAAACCTCTTATAAAAAGGAAAGATCAGAGGGCTTAATGCCTGTAGCACTCATAATTCTGACCTTCACTGTTTTCAACTGTAAAAAATCAGCATCTTTCTTACTTAGTTTTTTAAACCCCAAGTTGCATCTCTGAAAAAAGGGTGTATGAGGAAAGGATTTATGCATAAAATCTGATGACTCAAAATTAAAAGTTTTTATTACCTGGTAAACCAGAGCTGTAACAGAAGTTTAGAACCGAGGTGCTCACTCCTGATTATCAAACTTCTGTTGTTCAGTGTTTAGGAAAGTAATTAAGTTTCTTGACCCAAAAAGCCATTAGAATAGTAAATGTATTATCTCAAGTATGTTTGTAACTAATTTATTCCATATTTGATTTATTTATAAACATAAAAATATGCAGACGGGGTGATATTATGGCACATCAAAAGATGAATGATTTATACATTATTGGTGGAATAATAGATTTCATTTTAATTTCTTCCATTTTACCTCTTTTTATGTCGTGTGCACCTTTCCATTTGGAAGTTGTGTCTCAGTTTGGCAGTAATGAACTCTGTGTAACTGCTGAATAAACAAATGTGTAATGTTTATCTATTCTGCATTCCCCTTTTTTTTTTTCAGCAGCAGCATCCTAGTGCAGTGAGTGTACAGTAAGATATTTGACTCTAGAGGCATGCATAACCATTCACACTACAGGCTCTGGGAGAAATTGGCCACCCCTGCCAGTAACACAAGCTGTAGCTTTCACCCTGCCTCACTGCCTGAAGTAGCTGCCAAAGTCCAGTGCCCTCCTGCACATGAACATTTCTTTTGTTTCTTCTGTTATGGCTCTTCTGAGGGATAAGATTTAATCCCTTTCACTTTTAACATGCAAAGGAACAGTTTATTTCTGCAGCTGAGAGAGGAAATTGCTTGTTTAGTTGGACAGCCTTGAGGGATGCAATGAAATTAGTGCAGCAATTTGCAATAACCTTAGGGGAATACATGCCACCAAAGATTGCTAAGTACAATACACTTTAATTGGAACCCTCCAGCTTCCTGGACACTGTCTTAATCATAGATGCTAGGAACAAATGGCACAGAACAGGTTATGGCCCAAAATACCATAAAGTGATTGGACAGTCCCTCTAACTATTCTCTACATTGAATCATTATGATTGCAATGAATAATTCACATTTCTACTCTGGTCTGATAATCTTATGATCAAAATACATTGTGGAGGTAGCTCTTGGGACTTTTCTGAAACAAAATTGTACATCGTAGCTGAGATTTTTTTCAGTATAAGGCTCACATTTTGCTTACAAGGTAGGAAAAATATTGAAGTTGTGATGGCTTAATCATACGTAGCCCATGTTCAAAATATTTGTGATGCTGTAAAGTAGTACGTTTCCCAGTTCTAAAGATTCAAAAATCATTGATCAGGACAAAGAAAACACTGGAAGTTAGAAAAAAGTTCAAGGAAAAATGTGAGTTTTGAATGCTTTTTATTAACATTCTGTATTTTAAATCGCAAGTCACATTTTTAAACTTTCACCTAATGTCTAAAGATTTAAAGTATCATATTAGACATATTTCTGCTGACTTCTGGAGCGGGGGTATTATGAAAACCACTAGATATTCCAAGATTTGTGGAGAAGATCATGTGAATTTACAAGTTCTAACTGTATCTCCTGTTCAGGCAAGATAGAAATGTTTCTCAATATGTGAAAAAGACATCTAAACCGGTGAGAGACAGATTAACACATGTTTCTGGAAACCAAATGTCAGTGTTATAGACTGTAAGTGAAATGTCCCTTTAGATGGGTAACATAAAACATTTGGGTTTAGGGCTAATATGTAAGTAAAGTGTGCCGTGCCTTGAACTGATCTGTGCCATCACAGGAGCTGTCCCCTCTTCCAGACATGACTTGGGTCTATAAACTTACAGGTCAAACAGACTCCTGGTTTTCAAAGTAGCATTACTATCAAGGTATATTTGCCTCAAACCTGCCTGCTTATCATGTCTTACACTGTAGGTGTTAATGTATCATAAATCACAGAGGACTAGGGAAGCATAAAACATGAGTGATAATATGTTCTATTTGTTTCCATTGTTTACATAGCAACCTACAGAAAGACAAGTTGAATTTTCTGACATATATTGCAAAACAAAGCCCTAATTCTTTGCAAGGATTATTACTAGAATAGGCAAAGTGGCAAAGAAAACTGCGTGAGGAATATGTTGTCTTGATATGAATGATAATAAGGTTCATGGAAGCAGAAAGTCAGTCAGTGTGAAGAATCTCTATGGATATATCACGTCACAAGTCATGCTGTTTATGCCTTAAGTAGATGCCTTGGTAGTAGTGCCAAGGTAGAGGCCTTGTCAAGCCTCTAAAGGGAGGGAATGATGCCTTAAGTTTTAGCTTTCATATTTTCCAGATTCTGTACTGCATTAGTGTATAACTCTGAACTTCTTATAAAGTGTCAGCAAGTTCTCCTCACAGTTTAGTTGGACAAAACAATCCTTTTCCAGCCCAAGAACCAAGGACACTGTAACAGCTTCAGGCCCAAAAAGTATAAACAACAGCAAACTGAGGAGAGAGGTCTGGGAGGATGGGACTTCATAACCTGAAGCTGTAATTGGACAAGTAACCCCAATATGTAAATAACCCAAAACTTATAAAAGTGTGAAAATGTGTGACCTGGCATCCATATTGGGGGGAGCCATGGCCAGGCTCTTGTACTGCCCAGGGTGTATCCTTTGAAGGCCTTTTTAATAAATACCTACTTTATTCCTTTAACACTGTCTAGCCTCTGTTCTAGGTAGCCTCTCAAAGAATCACTGTATCACTTGCTACAGTGAAACCACAGCTGGGACAGGGCACAATGTTTTTGAAAATCACATGCTATGTCCTAAATTCTTACTGGCTAAAATGCTATTCCTACATGAAAGAGGTTTTAAGGATGTAGCTCTGTCTGTGCACTGTGGCTGGTGTTTAGATTGATTTTGGATGAGGAAATGGTGCAATCTTTGGATCAAAATAGATTAGATAAATCTAGTTCAAGGATAAATATTGCCAGTGAAAGACAAATGTGCCCCATGATGTTTGCATTTCTCAAAGAGAAATATTTTCCTTAAACATTAAGCAGAAGTAAGGTTCAAACTGTAGGTTGCATTGTCCTTGCCTGTGAATAACTGTCTCCTAAGGTCTTTAACTGACTTTCTTTTTGTTTGGAAATGAATGTTGCTTAGCAAATTATGTGGATTTCATCACATCACCCAAAAGAGAGGAGAAACCATTGTCTGAGTGCTATAAGAAGAGCTGTCTGAGCCCACTGATGGTACCAGAATAAATGTGTAAATGGAATAAGCATGTAGTACCTTTTAGGAGACAGTTTTGGGTTTTAACCAGTATGGAGCTAGAGTTATCTTTCAAGAACTGAAGAGGAAGTGGCAGGTTTTTAGATATGAATGGTATATTTAAAAAATATACCTATTTATTAGATAAAGGTAAAACCAACATGGGCTTTTATTAGATGAAGATAAAACCAACAATAAAGAGTGTTTTTTTCATAGTCACTTTTAATTTCCACATACATCTTATATGCATCCTCTTCCTTTCTTCTCTTTCCCTTCTCTCCCCTATCTGTTTCAGAAATACTCTCTAATGATGATACCTCCCAGATTTATTAGGAGTTCCTTATAAGTAATCTCTTAGTAAAATATTAAGAAAAATTGCATTACATTGTATGCCATGTCACAGAATATCCTGAGTTGGAAGGGATGAACAAAGACCATAGATTTCAACCCCTGGCCCTTCACAGAACAACCCTAAAAATCACATTATGTGCCTGCAAATATTGTCCAAGATCTTCTTGAACTCTGTCAGGCTTGGTGCTGTGACCACTTCCCTGGGGAGCCTGTTCCAATGCCCAGCCACCCTCTGGGTAAAGACCCTTTTCCTGATATCAAGCCTACTCCTGCCCTGACACAGCTTTTAGGCCATTCCCTCAGCTCCTGTCACTGGTCACCACAGAGAAGAGATCAGTGCCTGCCCCTCCTCTTCCCCTCATGAGGAAGCTGTAACTGCAGTGAGGTCTGTCCTCAGTCTCCTCTTCTCCAGGCTGAACAAATCAAGTGACCTCAGCAGCTCCTCACACAGTTTTCCCTCAAGACCCTTGACCATCTTTGTTGCCCTTCTCTGGACACTCTCAATAGCTTAATGTCTCTTTTGTACTGTGGCACCCAGAACTGCCCCCAGCACTCGAGGTGAGGCCAGCCCAGCTCAGAGCAGAGCAGGACAATCCCCTCCCCACCAGCTGGCCATGCTGTGCCTGATGCACCCCAGGACAGAGATGTCCCTCCCAGCTGCCAGGGCACTGCTGATTTGTGTTCAACTTGCCAAGAGCAGCCCCCCAGGTTCCTTCCTGCAGTGCTGCTCTCCAGCCTCTCATTCCCCAGTCTGTCCAGGATTACCTTGTACCAGGTTTAGAATCTGGCACTTGACATTTTTCAACTTCATATGGTTATTCAAGTTGGACATAAGGAATTTCATAACTGAAAGGGCTGTCAAGCACAGGGATGTACTGTCCAAAGAGGTGGTGGAGTCACTGTTCATGGAAGAGTTCATGAAATGACTAGACATGGCATTTAGTGCTGTGGTTATTTGAAAAGGTGTTGATTGATCAAAGGTTGGACTCAGTGACCCTGGAGGTCTTTTCCAACTTTAATTATTCTGTGATTCTATACTGGATGATTACCCATCACTCTAATTTGTCTAGGTCTCTGCAAGGTCTCTGCCTTCAAGAGGGTCAAGAGGTCCTTCTAATTTAGTATCATCAGCAAACTTAGTATGCCTTAGAGTTCTGCATCCAAATCATTTATGAAGGAGTTGAAGAGAACTGGTCCTAAAATGGAGCCTGGAGGAAACTCAGAGCACTAGGTTGGTGTACCCACATTAGTATGTAAAAAGTAAAAAAGTCAAAAGAATTAAGAAGTACTTCACAATTTAAAGACGGAGTATAGAAGTGTTAATAATTGGAAGTGATGAAACTGAAATTAGAGTACAGATGTACATCTCAACTCATATATTATCTACCTTGACAATACACTCTCTCATTTTTGAGTATGTGTTGGCATGGCTACTAAAATATTCTCTGGTTTTCTTTACAATTTCAAAAATGCTTCCTCTGCTGATTCACTCTACCTCACCAGATTCTGTGACAAATCACAATTTTAAAGGAAATCAAAAGGCTACTATTAGTTAAATTTCATCTCGTTATTGTCATGTGCGTACAAAAATTTGCAAGTTTTTATTTTCTTTCAAGAAATTATAGAAAAATATTTTTTTCTGTAACATCTTTACTATTGTTTCTGTGACCCAAAAGAAAAATGGGATACTGTCTAAAAGATTTACCAAATAAAATTAAAATATGATGCATCAGTAAAGATGTGAATCAGTATTGATACTTTATGACTGGCCTATAATTTTATAAGTTTAGAATTTGGTCTTACGAAATATAATGTAGGTTGGCAGCAAGAAAATAATTGCAGTTTACAGAACACCATGCACTGATTTATACTGGCTTTATGTTTTGTTAACAATATATCAGCTAGTCTCTAGAAACCATATGATGTGTGAGGCAATTTCTTCTGCTGTATCCTTTCTTTCACCAAGGAAGTTTCCATTAGTTGGTCTAAATTATACTTTAGGCCAAGAGTGCAGATGTCACATGATGAACTGGCTCAGTGCTTAGTACAGCATATTAACAATAATGCTAAAGAATGCAATTTTACTCTTAGTTGAAGCACCTGATTCTGCCACAAGTCTGACACTTGAATCGTCCTGTGGATGAACATCAGGGCACCAGTTTTTGCTGGAAAAGTGTTTACATGGAGTCTGCAAAGTGGGAATCCTGTTCTTATGTATGCAGCATGATAAATCACATCAGAACAATGTAGTTCTGCTGAAGACAATGGGATTATAAGGGGTTAGTATCCAAATATTACAACTTTGGCTTTGGAATGAATGCTAATAATTGCCACTCCCATGGTGCACAGCACTGAAAATATAGAGTGATGTCGCCTTAATGTTACCTATTTTGCTGGCCTTAGTGTCTGATGAACAGGTTCTCCAGTGCAATATTGTGCACACAAAAAACCCCAGTATGTGAAGAGTCCCTTATGACAGAGACATTACTCTTACCCCAGGCCAATCTTTATAGGCTTATAAGTCCTGACTATAAAGCTGAAAGGCTTGACAGCCCTGCCTAACTGAGCATCCAGGCCCCATAGTTCTTGAAATCCAGCTTAAATGTCTCATCTAAACCCAGTACAGTGTTAGCATGTTTTATAATGGGGAGCTGGTGATTAAGGTAAGGTAAATAAATTTTGCTCTGAATTTTACTTTGAAAGATGAACCAGAGCTGCTCAGGAAGTTGCATGTGCTGCTCATGAGCCACAGTTTAAGCAATTGTGCAATAAGGTACAGAGACTGGTTTGTACTAAAACAAAAGACAGATTGAAAAATCTGGGGGAAACTAATGAAACTGATAAATGGACTCAATAAAAGGTATTACATATACATATATAACTAAAAATATATTGAAAAAAATGTTTTCATCAACAATTACTATGAGGACTTGTATCATGGAACTGCACAGCCTTGCATGAGAAATCACAAGAAGGTTGCTTAACAGAGAGAGTATTTAATTCTGCATATGAATGATTGTGTAAGCAAAGAAAAATACTGACTTTTTCTTAAATTACTTTTAATATCTGACTGAGCCTGCCAAATGTTAACTAATCTTTACTTTCCAATAGTGCAAGAAAATTAAGATTTTCAGCTACCGTGAAACCTTTCTTCCATGTTCACACAGTTCCTTGAAATGTCTCTGCTTCTGGCAGTCTCTTCTATTTTCAGCATTGGTGGTTTGTGGACATAGACACCTTCCTTAGCATGTAGATAAGATTTAAAAAATAGCAGAGGACACAGAGATGCCAGAGACTTTGAGGTATTAAAGTAATTCTGTGTGTAGAATCAACTTCTAAGGATAATTGAGACAGCATTCCTTGTTGAGAGCTTTTCTGTTTTTTCCTTTTAAAAGACTGGAATCGACTGTGAGTACACATTTCTCTGCCTCAAGAGTTCTTGATTGTTATATGCTGGTAAATTTTTATTGCAGCTTTGCAGGGATGTCTGGAATGTTGTTCTTGAGATTATATTGCTTCTAAGGAAATCAACAATTTTCCTCAGAGATAGCATGTGGTATCATCTTAATTCCTACGCTACTTGAAGGGCCTGTTGCCTTTTGAAATGCTTCATTATATTTTCCTCCTGACTTCCTGAGTATAAACTCTGA
Source organism: Promerops cafer (assembly GCA_013398275.1). Taxonomy (NCBI): domain Eukaryota; kingdom Metazoa; phylum Chordata; class Aves; order Passeriformes; family Nectariniidae; genus Promerops; species Promerops cafer. The sequence continues at coordinate 91,164 of VZSE01005035.1, forward strand.
TCTGGAAAAAAAATTTATTTACTCAGAGGCTACTGAATAGACTATCACTATTCCTCCTTTATGGTATTCAAAGACTCCTTTTAATATACCAAATATACTGTGGGTAGTCATGTTAATGTGCTAACACAGAAAGATATACTCATATAGATGAGCATTCAATGTGTGAAAATCTGTTATGTGAGAGCAGGCATATTCTTACTCTCCTTAATGAGCCAGTCCTTGAAATGATACTGGGCCAGCCAAGGTTAAGATATATGCATTTGAATTTCTAAACAGAAAAAAAACATCATAAGGTTCAGATGCAGAAAGAAATAGAAAAAAGTATTTTGAAAAAGAGTCTGGAATAAGCACAGAAGCTTGCCTGTGTTCCAGAAGATCTGATAATTTGTGCTAAATCTGCTTTCCAGTTTTGGTGGTGGCATCAGTCAGTAACATATTTTTTTCTGTTTTCCCAATAAGTTGCATTCCCAGACAATAGCTCTCCAATTTGTGTATACGTGCATGTGTGCATATATAGGGGATGGGTGGAACATGTAAACAATGCATACTTTAAAGTCTCATACAATATTTCTATTGTAATTTATTTATAGTTATGTATTACAAAATGCATATATGCCTGTATGTAATACGCATTTCTGTGTAGGATTATTTTTATGTCTGGAGCTTTCTACTTAAGTCTGTGCTGGATTTCTGTATCAAAGTCCCACGTAACAATAGATTGGCACTGAAGAAAACATTCATGTGATGGAGCACCACACTTCACAGAGTTCCCTAATGATCTAATGAAAATCAGAATTACATGGAAATGTATGAGACTACAACCTCATTTGTAACTATAGACAAGATCAAATGTTTAAGGCATCAGGGAATGCCTTCCACAATACTCTGTAAGGTAATGAAATTATGATAATTTTACTTCATTTGATTATGCTTTAATTTTACTTATTATGGGTGTAACTAGGAATTTAATGTATTGTCTGATGTGGCAAGCAATAAGACTTGCAAATGAGTCTTGAATTTGTATTCTTCTCTCCCCTTCAAATCAGGGTTTCCTATTGCTTCTACAAAGCAAAGGTAAGTGGCAGAAATTCTTTTATTGTAATGAAACAATTGATAAAGAACTTTCATCTATTTTTTTTTACTTTATTTTTAGAAATTTAAATTGTTTGTTGCAATTTAATTTATGAGTCCTCTTTTACACATAAAATTAATGACCTTTTAATGTTTGTTCATATAAAGGTGAACTAAAATAGAACCCCTCTTTTTTTTTCACCTTTGACAGCAGAAAAAATAGTCTCCTCTGCACTATATTAAATAGCCTTGTCTTTTCTAGCATTCTGCCTCACCCAAGGTGATTTCTGAACCGTCTGCAAGTTCCTTAATGTCCTCCCTGTATTTCACAGTTACTTTTCTAATGTGTCTTCATACTTTTATAGTATCAGTTGTGCTTGTACTTAAGATCCTCTAGTCAATTAAGCAGCTGAACCTTAATAACTGTCTATTGGGATGTCTATTAGACATTTTGTATCTGCTGGTTTTCAAGGACTGCACTGCCTCTTTTTTACCTTGAAATAATAAAAGGTTTGTCCACTCTCAATTGAAACCAACAACTGAATTCTTGCTTTTTTGAGCTGACCCAGGATTTTCCCATAAAATATCTAAGGAGAGTAGTTAACATCTACTCTAACATCTGACATTCTGAGCATAAAATACTTCAGAAGAACTCCATGAAATGCAACCTGAAATTTTATTTACAAAAGCTGCAGTTCATTCATAGATGTACTGTTGATAACAAAACTCACTGAATTACTCATGAAGTGATTCCATGTTTTCTTGCTTCATCTCATCTTACCTTACCTGTTATGACCCAATTGTAAAAAGAAATGCCTCCTTCACCTCTTTTAGGCCTGGAATTAGAGCCTTCTCTTTTGCCATCTGTGCTTTTCTAAAGTTCCTCTTCTGGGGGCCTATGGGAACTCCCTCAATTATTTCAATTGAGTGAATTAATTGTGCTCTTTAAGTTCTTGCATTTGCCCCACCAGATGCAGTGATTAGAAGATAAAACTGCTACAGTCTCACAGCTCTTGCCTCTTGCAGCACAACACTAGCTACACAATCCTATTGTTGTTGTAGATCTTTTGCAGAGCACTTTACTTTTTGCTAAGCATGTTTATTGTCCCTTCTCCTAGCACATGGAGTTATCTGCAGTCATACATCCCTGTTTCAGTGGCCTCCTTTCAGGGATAAGCTTTCCATTATTGAGAGGCTGAAATAAACCCCATGAAATAAAGAAAAAATATAAGATTCATTAAAATAGTTATTTTCATCAATTTATTTGGATTATTTTAGATTACTCTAACAATATAGAAGCAATTATGAATTCTCATGTATTGTGCTATGTGCTGCAAAATAATAGAATACCATAAAAAGTTAGGATTGAAGTTAAGAATTCAGAATTGTATTGTGTCTTATTTTGTTTTTGTCCTGTTATTAGTTATCATTTTATGATTTCTATAAGTATCTATTATATATTACAGCTAAATATATATATATGTTTTTTGTTATTTTATTTTTATTATTGTCATTAATTGGAAAGTGCTAGTACAATAGTTAGAGTCAAACAATACAGTCTTCTGTAGATTTACAGGTGTCTGTGTGTGTGTGTTTATCTATATAAATATCTCTGACATATTTTAAATAATTTCCATGAAAAATTGTAAATTATACTGGGATCTCATGATAGTTGGAGCTGGACACATGCTGTGAGATAGCCAAGGTCTAAGAAGGACTTATGATTTCCCCACTGAAATGGTATTAACTATAAATGTAATCCAAAAGGTAAATGGCTCACAAAGGTATAGTGAGATATTCACTTAGCTGGTGAATCATATTTTCTCACCTTTCAGTCAGGCTATCAATGCCCTTTTCTAAAACACAAATAAATAGGTTTGTGGCTTATCTCTCTCAGCTGTCTGAACATTTTTTTTTGCCTTTTGATTGCCTGAAAGTTCTGAATATCTATGTGAAAAATCTGAAACTTATTCTGGAGAGAGACTACATTGATTAGTTGTATACAATCTTGTGTAATTACAGTTTATCTATCTAGCAGTAGAAAGCTTTTGCATACCTGGGCTCCTTCTAAGCAAAAGCTCAGGTCATACAGAAGAGTTTCAGCTAGAACAGTAAGCAAAAGGTGTTTTGCTTCCTAAAAACTAAAATAGCAAATAACTAAACTTTAAAACCCATTGTACATATCCTCCTATGATTTATACCAAAATACCATGTTCTGTATTCCTTGGTGAAAGCCATGTGAGGCTTTAAAGAAGAAACAATCCAGATATTCTTGTGTGCTCTGTGGTCATGGTTTTCCCAGTCTTGTCATCTGTGTGTCAGCACTGACACATAGGCGGACAAATCTCTTTTATTTTTGCTCAGTGCCCAAAGGCAGAACATAAAAGCAGAGAAACACCAGACAAGAAAGAATGAATGAGACTCTTTTTTTGCTCAAGGTCTTGGGTCAAATCAGGTTTTTAATCTTTTTGACATTCTTGATATAAAGCAAAAAAATCCCAGTTTAGTTCTCTTTGCACAAAAAGCAGTTAAATGTTTCTTGCCAATGTATGGACTGTTGCTCAAAGAAAGCACTTTATTTTGGTCACCGTGCTCCTCTGCCATATTTTACAAATGATCTTTCATTCATTTTTTCTGCAATGACACAGAAAATCTGAAAGTGACTTTGAAAGATAGTGGCCTTTACTTGTTCAAAATTTCTGCTATCAATGCAGTGCTGCTGTGATAAGAGTACTGCACTTTGATAAGAGTAAAGGTAGATGAAAGGAATGTGATTTAAAATTTTAGTGTATCTTTTTAAGAGAAGATTGAAATGCCTGTGTTTTAAAAGAATAAGGTTTTTACTTCAGTCATAATGTGCTTTTAGAGGTAGAAAGGCAAAGAAAACTTGACATCCTCTACTTGTTTTCCTACTTCTATATTTATTGCAATTTTTTTAACTAAAAAGAACCAAAACAGCTTCAAAATAACAAATCAGGTTTTTTTAGGTGGAGCAAAGGTGCTGTTTATGTCAGAGGGCAGCTCGTTTCTGCACTCTTCAGATCTCTGGCTGAGTTCTGCTACTAGGAGGAACTGCGTAATAATATTGGAAAACTAATATTGAGTAACAATAAAACTGAAATACATATCACAGTAACGAGATCCTTACCACAAAATTGCACTCTCTTGAAAAAAGGGTGATAACAAAATAAAGAATTCAGAACAGTTACAATAATGATTTGAGGTCAGGAAAAAGTGCCATATAATGAGGAACTAAAGATACCTCAATTCATTTTGTTTACCAAAAAGTAAGTCAAAATGCTACTTGATCTTGATCACTGTATAACTACATGAAGAAGAGTTTTTCAATTTAAAGACTAGCTTCTTCTTATAGAAAAAAATCCCCAAAAACCCAAACCAAAAAACCAGGATCCATTTTTCAGAGAAAAATATAGACCTTTTTATAGAAATAGACTGCAAAGTTTTAATTCATTAACAGATGAATAGCTTTCATTAGGAATGCAGTGGGATTCCATAATTTGAATCCTTTAGATCGATATTGGGTAAATTCTTTAAAAGTCTTCCTAAGTACCAAATAGATCCCATGGGATGGGAAGGGAGAAGATGGAAGAAACCACCCTCTAAAACCGAAACAAATCGCAAAATATATATGAGATCTATGAAGCGGGAGTTCCATTTAGACTCATAACAGCCTCTTCTCACTCAAAACATGTATCTAGGTTCAAAACTGCTATGTCATTTGGGAATTATGTTTCCATAGTCTGTATCAAAGACTAAAGAGAGTAATTTCTAGAATTTAGGGTATTTTATTTGAACACATGGCAAATAAGAGAGACTAGTCTAACTGTCATCATCTCTTCAATGAAGTCAGATACCATTTTCACCAGCAGTCTCTGGTTGTTATATTATACTGTTTTGTGGAAAGATGGAAGGGGGGGAAAAAAAGGTACTTTGTAAATTTGTCTTGGAGCTATCTGGGACAATGTTCTGTACAGAATGTGCTGCATCATTTACAATCACCTGTGATTTGACTGTTGGGGCATATTATACCCAGAGAAGAGGACTGGGGCAAGATGATATTGGAGAAGAGGAGGCTGAGGGGAGATCTCATAGAGTCTACAGCTTCCTCACAAGGTGCTCAGTGACAGGACTGAAGGAAATGGCCTGAAGCTGTATCAGGGGAGGTTTAGGTTGGATATTAGGAAAAGGGGGGTAGTCTGGGCAGTGGTCTGGCACTGGAACAGCATCCCCAGGGAAGTGGCAACAGCATCAGCCTGACCGAGTTCAAGAAGCATTTGGATAACACTCTCAGACACAGTGGGATTCTTGGGGTTATCTTGTGCAGGGCTAGGAGTAAAGCTTTGATGATCCATGTGGATCCTTTCCACTTCAGCATATTCTATGATTGTACCATACTCATGGCCCCCTTGGCTTGCTGCCCCACACAAAACAGGATCTGGAAGTCAGTGAGAATCATGATGCTGACCCTCTGTGTCCAAAGCGTGAAGACTGAAATCAATCACCCATGACCAGATTTCATCAAGAAGTTGAGGATGATGTGTGAGCCTTCTCCCAGGACAGCAGCCACAAATGCATAGGAGCCTTCTAGAGGTGTAAGTTAATATTTGGTGTTATTTAAGAGTCTTTTATCAGCTTATAAATCCCAAACTTACCACTTCTTAGCCCTACAAACTTTTCAGGTCCTGGATAATCTTCATGAACACTGCAACAATTTATGCTGACAGCTGTCATGATACCAAAGAGTTTGAGTTCTCCACCATCCAGGATTTGGGCCAGGAAAGCATCCACAATTCTCAGTCTGCACAGGTCTGACTGCCTTGTTGCAGATGCTGTTTATGCATTTCAGGTACCACATCCTCCCTTTTTTGAGGGCCTGCAGGTTATCATGGGTCTCACCTTCAGCTGGCCTGCTGAGAGGTGGCAAACCTGATCAAACAACACAGAGAAATAGCACAATTTGTGCTGGTCATCCCTTGATGTGCCTTGTACAGCCTGTGTGAAGGCCTGGGGAGGTGGTTCTAGGCAGAGGGGCCACAACAAGGTTAGACTCTTCAGCTCCTGCCCTGAAAGTGGAAAAGTACCCTAAGAAAGTGGAGTGCACTAAGCCATCTGTGCCCGTCTGGTTCAGGACTAGTTCCATCAAAGTGCCTACAAACACTAGCAGTAACCCACCATGCCTTCAAGCTCCAATAATCAAAAAACACTTTTGACTTCTATTCCTCCTTCTAAACTCCTTACACATTTGTCAGTCCTTTCTATCCATTCATTTGTGCTATCTTCTTTAGCCTCCTGTGCTCCCTGTGTCTGCAAGAGGCAGGTTGAGCTCTTTACACAGATTATGAAGACATTCTTTATTTGCATTTATTACCCACAGTCACTGAAGAGCACTGTCCCACCTGGAGATATGGTTCTTTAATGTTATTGTTCCTCTGTACACAGTTTCCTCTTCAGTCACAGGGCTTTATATGGCCCACAAATATTTTCTCTTCTTTTGCTTGTCATTTTAATCTTTCCCTAAGACCACAGTTTTTCCTAAGGCATTTGGGTTGTTTGTTTTTTGTGGTTTTTTTTTTGTTTTTGTTTTTTTTTTATTTCTCTCCCACTTTGGAGCTTTGGCTTCTTTAGTTTCTTTCTTTGCCTCTTTGTGCAAAAACACCAAACAGGAAGTCTGCTGTCGGCAAATGAGGTTCTTGAGAGAGAGAAAAATTCTTTCTACATTTAATTGCTATCCCTTCAACGGAGCCCTGTTCTGAGCTGTGCTTTCAAATTATTTTGAGGACAAACCTTAAAGATTTATTGAGTTACTTACATATTAATTTACTCTCACTGTCACCAATACTTGAAAGGCAGTTGAAATTGTTCACATCTAACATGACTTTAACACTAAAAATTTACTAAACCTTAAAATTTAGTTTTTATTGTCTTGCAAATTTGCTTAAAATGTACACTTAGATCTATAATTATGAAGCTATATTTATCGAAAGGTGATTCATCTAACTGCAAGTATCTGAGGCTTTTTTTGAGAGAAAAAAAGTGCTATTTGTCACAAGGGTATTATGTAACAAAAAAATATGAAGAATTCTTCCACTGCTCTGCAGAAACCCTTTTCCTTTCTCTGGATAGAAGTAATGTCCTTTCCAATTAATTCAAAGTTCAGGACTAAGGGGAAAATAGACTATATAATACTCAAGATCCAGGACATCATATCAGAGATAGAAAAATGTAACTAGGGAGGAAAGTTACACTGAGATTGCTTTAAAAAATATTCTATTAGGGAACCATTAAGATCTTAAACTACATATGAACTGTGGAACTTTGAGCAATTTTAATCTTCTTGTTCTGGCTTCTGACTCAAGCCGTGTTACTGCATCCTGCTAAGGAAAGGACACACATATCACAGAATATGCCCTCTTCCATGTTTTCTGTCTTTGTATGAGTGTGAAGAAACATGGAACCAAATATAAAGGCCACATTGCACCGTATACCCTGTTTCTGCCACAAAGCTCCTGGCTTAGACCTCTTTTTGTAAATTGGTCAGACTGTCTTCTATATTTTTTTTTTCACTCTGGCTATATTGAAATTAGCTCTGCTCCAGAGCTCCATTGTTCTTTGAAAATCTGAATTTCCTGTGAAATTAGGTAGGAATCTATACTAGTAAGATGCATTCAGGCGTACATTTCTGGCCTTTATTTTTGCTGGCCTTTTCCTATTAAAAAGACTGAAAAAAGTCAAATATCAAATTGTGTGATACAAGAATTCAGTAATATATATGTGCAGAAAAATCAGTTTACTCTGGCATGAATTACCTCCTATTCCTCTGTTTCCATAATTTCCTATTAAGGGTTAAGTGTTTTGCAGTAGTTAAACCCTTTCTTTTGCACTTTTTTTTAAACATATGACTGAGCAATGTACAAAAATGTTCCTTTCAAGCATTTTCTCTCTATTTTCCTGACCACAGGAGTGTGCTGTTATATCCTTCTGTCACCAGTGATTGATAATAATGTTGAGATGTCCATTGCCTTTACTTCGTTTTGCACCTATATGATATTAAAATGATACATATTTTTTGTTTAGACAGTTAACTTTACCTAAGTGGGAAAAAAAAAAAAAAAAAACAAACCAGAAAAGTTTGAACTGAATGTGTTGCTGTAAGGCAAGGAAATGATTGATTGGGTGGGTATAAAACAATTGGAGAGATGTGTGTCTTCACGTGTGTAATAGGTTGTGCCAGGAGCTGAAGTTGGGTGGGGAAACACAAGAGAGGATGGAAATGTGCTCTATTATCTGGGGTATTTTTGCAATATCAACACGACTGGAAAGGTACCTTAGAAAGCTGTTCTAACAACTCAGAAAGTATGTGGGATTCAAAGCACTCTTGTACACCTCTTATACTTGCTGTTCAAATGCAACAAAAGATGTTTCAGCAATAAAAGCTTTATTAATATACCTGTAATTATGGGTGGAAGTTCTTATATTATAACAGTTGTGAAGTCTGCCTACTGAATATTTTTCAGTTTTCATTAATATGCTTGGTTAGAGGAAAACTTCCTTATTTTGGAGATCTTTTCTATACATTACAATAGCTTAGGTGATCACTGACAGTTTTTAGCAGTCTCTAGCCCCAGTTATTTTGCTACATTCGTTGGCTTGTTTTTCTTGTCATGGACAACTATATATTGTAGATATATCCTATATAAATTTGTGAAGTTCTGAGATTTTTGTGGATAGTAAGTTTTCCTTAATTCTGCTAAACTCCCCATTTGCCTCATAGCCACATTCATACCCTGAAAACTGATTCCTGTTTTCATGTCAATGAAATAACTTCATTTAAATTTTCATATCTATAATTGAATATTTCTGAAATTAAACTATATTTTAAAACAAAAGTACTTCTAAATTGAAAAGTATTTACAAAATTCAGAAAGTCAGAAAACACTATTAGATTTTTTCCAGGTGGACCTTTAATACCTCAATTATTATGATCATTTTCTTGTATTCTTTGTGTACTTAAAATTTGCATTGCATATTAGATGCATATAAAAACTTCTGTTGATTTAAGTTACGATCAAAGGTGATTTTGACCTCCAGCTCCATCATTTCTCTTTCTCATTCTCATGACACAAGGTGATTATGACCCTGATTTAGTTCTGTAATTAAACTTACACTGAATACTTAGGGTACAATTTTTCTGCCCAGTTGAAATACCAGTTTCAGTCTCTGTCTTCTGAAATTTCTACTTACTGTTACATTTTAAAATGTTCTCCTTCTTTATTTCAAATATTTACCTTGCAAATGTACTGATACTGACTTCCTAGCTTTTCTGTTTATTTTTAATTTATTTCATGATTGGCTAAACTTCCTTTGCTTCATCTGTAAAATGATGTTTGCATAGATCATTATTCATCAATTTAGCTAACTTGCTCAATTAACTAGCATAATTAAAATTCCAGAAATCCCAAAGTAATTATTAAAAGTAAGATTTAACATTTGTTTTATCTAAACTAAATCTACAAGCCACTAACACAACAGCAGTCAGCACAAGCTCTATCATTAAGATGCTGCTTTTTTTCTCTTTTAATTATGAATACTTAAGAAAGAGCTAGGCCACTACAAAAAAAATCCCAAAACAACATGTCATGTCATGTCATTGCAAACTCAATCAGCTTTTGAAATGGATCATTAAAAAAAAATGTTTGGAGAATGATTAATGAGGGATGCACATAGAAATCTGTGTTAGGATTGTAGAATAAATATCTTTAATAGATGAGATTTTAAACAAAGAAAGTTATTGCTAAAGCAAAAAGTGAAAGCTGTAACTCTGTACTAAAAACCTGCTTTTTCTTTTCAAACCCCACTGCAGATCTCTGCATGCTTTTCAAGGTATGATAGCAATATCTGTTCTAGCTATCTGGTTCTTAACACAACAGACTCAAACAGAAACCTCAAGAATACATGAGTTTTCACACTGCTGCTACAGCAAAATGCTTACTTACTATCTTCATTCTTGCTTTTATGTTGCAGAATTATACTATTTTTTGCCATATGACATGAGGCAGCAGATTTATACCATTACAGAAAAATATGATGACCTCTTTTCACTTTGGTATGAAAAACATTAAGTACCTTTTTTTGATTGCTGCTCTGTCACCTTCAGTTTCTTGTCCTTTCCTCTCCAGAGCAACCTCCTGCAATCCAATTTTTTTCCTGGAAGGCACTTATAGTCATTTGAGGAAGAAGTTGTACATTGCTGCACTGGTTGCTAGTAGCAGAAGGATACTGAACCGATGATATACAGAAAATATGTATCTTTCTTTTATATATTTTTGTCTGTGGGTTGTTTTTAAATACAAAAGCCTAAATAATGTATTTAGAAACCAGCTTAAATGACATTGTTCTACAAGTCTTAAACACTCAGTGGGTCAAAATGAAGTGAAAGTTCAAGATATGTACTGGGTTTTAAAATTTAACCACTGCCTATAAAGTAAAATGCAGATATAGGAAACTTAATTAAGTGTACAAATTCGAAAAACTTCTCAAATATTACTGTTTGATTGGCAAGCCATTTGACTGGTGATTTTTTTTATTAAAAGGGAAAGTGTATTAACCTGGAGAAAGGAAGCTGAGGGAAGACCTTGTCACTCTGTACAATAATCTGAAAGGAGGTTGTAGCAAGGTGGGCTTCAGTCTGTTCTTTGAAGTAACAAGAAATAAGACAAGAGAAAATGGCTTCAAGTTGCACCAGGGGAGATTTAGATTGGATGTTGACTAAAAATTCACAGAAAAGATTGTCAAGAGTTGAAACAGGCTGCCCAGGGCAGTGGTACAGTCACCATCCCTGGAGGTATTTAAAAGACATATAGATGTGGCTCTTGAGACATGGTTTAGTGGACTTGGTGGACTTGATTAGGTTAATCGTTGGACTTAATGATCTTAAGAGGTATTTTCCAACCTAAACTACTCTATGTTTCTATATAAAGTCTTATAAAAAAATGTAGGCTACTCTAAGAACTGAAAAATAATTTTAAGTTCTCCAGGCTGCGATCAGTCATACAAAAAGGTGGAGAGATGGTGCTTGTCTTCCTATTACTTGTTCCTGTCATTACTTTTTCTAAGGAAATGTCACACAGACGGAATCAGAAAAATTTTCTTCTGCAGAAGATCAAAACTGTGACGACATTGCAAATATCTAACAGACAAGAATGTTAACCTTACACATATTCTTTCTAATATCCACTACTGCATATGTATGTGAAGGAAAAGAGCAGCAGGTCTATGAAGAAGTGAAAAGGAATTGCCTGACAGACCACCTCTGTATTGAAATGTCAAGAATGACAAAAAAAATGAACTCTCTTATAGTTCAAATGTATTATGTTACTTGTCTTATGTCACAAGTTGCCTGTACTTAAAATTTACTGTAAGTTCAGGCTTAATCTTGTGCTTCTAAAATGTTGGGTAAAAGGCTAAACTCAGACTGTTAAAAAAAAAAAAAAGAGTCTCAAGGTAAAGAAAACAAGGCTGTTTGGAATAATCAGAACATGGGAAAATAATGGGAATTCAGTTTCTTTCTGAATGTTACATCTTCTGCAATTACACTTTAATTGCTAAGGTAGAAGTAGATATTTTGTAAGAATAAGGTAGACAAGTTGATGGACAATTGTAAGGCTAGATGAAAATTTTATATATATTTTTAGTGGGATTTAATTTCTCTAATTTACTGCAAATTAGTAGGGATTAAAGTTATATCCTACTTCTCAGAATTTGTGTTTGAAAGCCTGTCTCCTAGTGTAGTAAAAATGTCTGACCTCACCCAATTTCTGCTAATTACACTAAGTCAGTCATTCATTCAAAGTAATGATGCATGCTTTCAGAGTTTATGTTTGCCTTTATCACGAGGACATAAAGGATGGAAAGGTCATTGACATACAGCAGTAAGTGTCTGAAAACCATTTAATGAGTTAGTCTGCATAAAAACTAGTATTTTACTTTGAAATGGACAATGTATAAAGTTTAGAGGACATGTACCAAAGTGATCTTAACTTCGCATAATGCCAATCCTCAGGTTAATTCATTAAAAATGCTAAACTGTCTATCTTCTGAAACAGAAAGAAAGTCTTAACAATAAAAACATGTTTAGATTCCTTCAAGAAAAATATGGACATCTCATTCATGGCTAGTCTTGAAATTAAGGAGTTAATTAATTACATAAAATCTTCCAGCTTCCTCAAGAAAAGAAGATGGAACTGGGAAATGTATACCTTATGCATCCAACTGCTTCAATACACATCATCTTGGACCATAGTTAACTTTGTCCTTTAGACAGTAAAATTATGAGCAATGAGGGATGAGACTCAGGTAGGACAGACTGGGAATTTGAAAACCTTATTATGTAAACCCAGCTAGCAACTAAAACCACAAAGCAGCTCATTCACTCCCTCCATGAGGGATGAAGAAGAGAATTAGAAGAGAAAAAATAACAGAACTTGTGGATTGAGATAAAGACAGTGTAATAGGAAAGGCAAGGCAAGGCAAGGCAAGGAATTAATTAACTAGGTCCCATAGGCAGGCAGGTGTTCAAGCATCTCCACAAAAGTAGGGTTCCACCACATGCATCAGTGACTGGGGAGTACAAAAGACATTGTGGCTGTGATGAAAGATAATTGGGTCTTTGACTGAGACCTCCTCCATCACATCACCTCCCTCGCTCTTTCCATTTTCTCTGATGGGCAATATGAATTGTTCTTAGACAAGAAAGACAAGTGGGAATTGCAAGAACTATCTGGATGCTCACATGCTGGATAAATTCCAGAGATGCAGGAGTTGTGATGTTCGTGATTGACTTTGGTAAACACTGTCCTGCAAAAGGGTGTAAAAATCTGCTGGACACTGGACCAGCTAGGCCAGCTGGGCAAATTGGTCTCCAGTTGTTGCAGGACACTTCTGGGTGGATCCCCTTCTTAGCAGAAACATTTGCAGTGTACATCCTGCCCAAAGCCAGAGAGAACTCACATTGGAATGGGTGAGTTAAAGCACTGAGAAATAGTCAGATATGGAAAGAAAATAATGAATTAGCTACATAGATGCTTTTATTGTTTGTAATTGGGCATTCTATAAGGCCAGAATCTGTAAACCTGTAGGTTTCTAGCTGAATCTTCTTATATTATTAACCTTTAGACCTGCATATATTATATGCTGCATTAACAATATTTAGATACTGAATTATCAATAAATCTAATCAACCACAGTAAAAGATGGAAATGAAAAGAATGTGATATGAAAAGTTCCTGCAGCACATCTAACTGCTGCTTATAAAAGTGACAGAGACTTACCAAAGGAAAAGACCAAGACAGAAATTAAGAAAAAAGGGATCATATCAGAGAATAGTCAATTGAAAGGCAGAGTATGGAAGTTAAAAGAAAATATAGAAGTTATAATAGAACATTCAGAGTCTTCAAAATTTCAAGCTAAAATATTGATATTCTTGTCTGAAAACTGGGACAGAGACATTTGGAATAATACTGAGGAAGAATCAGTACAGAAGAAAAAGAGCCTACCCAGACCTATAATTAAAACAGAGACCATTGCAGTTATGGATGATAGAGCAAAGAAAATACATTGGAAATCCATCCCATATACACCTAGGGAGCTTGCAAAACTCCAAGAAAATAGCTGACACTGTGCCTGTAGGAATCCCCAGCTAGCTCTGATTCCGGCTGTGCCAAGATGCCATTCCCGAGATTGCCAGTGGTCTCGGGAACCGGTGCAGCTCAGAGCAGTTCCTCTACGGCTGCAGATGTTGCGGTGTCGAGGTTTCGAGGGAAGGACTTAGAGAAGGCTCCCTCTCGTTCAGTTTCTCAGGTTTATTGTAGTCCCAAGCAAAGGGTGAACAAGGAGAGAGACAGAGAGCCAAGCCCTCTTTTTACATTTAAATCTGGGTGGAGTTACAATTCTTTACCAATCAGGTCACAGTGGGGAGGGGAGAAGGCGAGACCCATGATCTAGCACCCTATAGGAAGGGCATGGGGAGTGGAAAGGGTCACTTAGACCAACAGGACACAGAGGCACAGGGAATTCTCTTGAACCAGGGATAGGAACCAGGGAGATCGACATCAGGACTAGGGAGGGTAGGACCTAGGGTGAAACCATCACAGGGAGTGAGAGGAATAAACCATTGGAGAAAGACCCACCGCGACATATAGCCCTATAAATTGTTGTACCAATGAGTCACTGGTTGTCCTGGCTTTGACACTGTTTGCCCAAAGACCCCAGTCGAAGTGTCAGAGTTCACTGGAATTCATCCGGTCAAGAGCTTTTGCTTAGAGTGACCCATTTATCCTGGCAAGGCACTAAAGCTGTCCTATCTGGGTCATAAAAAATTGTCCTGAACAGTTATCCAGTGCACAGTGCCAATTCACACACTGGGGTGAGGTATTTATAATTTTATTCTAGGCTGTGCAAAGCAGGGAGCTGGGGTGGTAACCCACAAAATCATCATTCCCTAATCATCAAAACTTTACACAATTTATAAGTTTTAACATAGAAAAGCATCAGCATTCACTCATTAAATTGCTTAACTTTTTCATTAATTCATAGTCAACCCCCTATTTGCTAGTTACATCTCTTGCTTCTCATCCTAATTAATCTGCATAATTCTTCTCTGCATTTGAGTCAGTAGTCCATTTTGAATAGGTGGCCAATGAGTCAGTAGTCATGATGTCCCACTGCTGGAATTACTTTTACCCCAGTTACTGCCCAGTAACTTTATTTCATAAAACCAGTGGTTAAATTTGTATATAAATTATATCTTCTAATCAGTTCAGACAACTGTGGTATGACAGACTAGCTGGGATTACTATAAAAATATTTATCTGTGCTTCAACATGTTGAGTAAACATGTTGCTTGTTTTTAAGAGTCTGAAATTTGTAAAGATAATGTTAAACTGAAACAGCACTGCAAAATAAGTTAAAGGCACTGTAGGTATATAAATGAAAATGTTGAGCCTATTTTTTTCCAATAAAGGGCTTGATTTTTTTTTTCCTGTACTGACATAGGAAGTTACTTGATGCAGAGAACCACTGTGACTTCTAGAGAATAGAAGTTTTTAAGTATCCGTCCAAGGATTGTTTGAATAGGATAGTGATAGAGGTCAAGAGGAGAGTTTGTTTCAGGACACCTCTTGGGGGAAGGGTAGTGAAAATAAGTTCAATGAAACCCCCAGAAATTGAGTTTACTATTTTGTAAAGGTATTAGGTGAAAAGGTTCTTCTCTGAATGTTTTTTTGTCATGGGTTTGGAAGTAAAAGTAATTTCTAATATGGAACAAAATGGTATTAACTTATTCCATAGTGTTGTTCTTTGATTTTGCTGAAGCTTTAAAAATACTTTGGACTCCTCAGAGAAAAAACACTATATATGTGTAAAGGATTACCACTGGATTAGCACACAGCAGTCAGTTATGGGAAATAACTAATATACTAGTGTAGAAACTCTTACAAGTCTTGTTTTTTTTTTCTTTTTTTGATGTTTAGCAGTTAAGACTCCCTTTCCTCAAATGGTGGAAAATTAACTAGAATGAACTTTAAGGAAACAGCTACATATGGAAGTGGTACTGCTTTCTTCTTGTCAAATTTGAGAAATTTTTTAGAAAGCAGTTTTGTTTTTGTAATACATGTGCTTCTGTATGCCTCTGGCAAGTTGACTTAGAAGCTGATACTCACTACCGTACCTATCCTGACTGGATTCCACTGCAGTAGAAGAAAAAACAAAGAAAAAGGGAGAAAATAAACAGAATTATTCAAGCAAAGCTTTAAGCACCATGAGCAGTACACAACAGGAGAGTATGAAAAACAGGATGGAGAAACAGTGAGTTTTTATGAAAACCTGGGCAGTGGGGCACGAATAAAGTGGCTGATCAAGAAATCCAATTCTCACACAGCAACAATTAGTTAGGAGTAATTTATACAAGAAAGGTGGTGAAGAAAGAAAAGGTGAAAAACACCTAAAATGTCAACCAAACTATATGGAGGTAAGAAGCTTTTCAACAGGAAGAGCAGGAAATTCACAAATGAAGAGAAGGTAGTATAAAAGCAAAGGAAGTCTTAATTGTTTTTCTGAATATAACAGGGTAGGAAATCTTAATTGCCTTCTAATCATACTAGGGAATCTTGATAGTAATGAAGGCCAATTAAATCTGAGGTTGTACACAGTAGAACTGGAAGCAGACACACTGACAACACAAGTTCTAATTGTGATTCACAGAAATGTTTATAAACCAAGAAAAAATGTTTTGCGTTATTTTCAAAGGAACCTAAAACACAAATGAGCATGGATTCTGAATATGTAAATTTCAAGGCAAGGAAAAAGGTCAAAAAGAACCACTGAACTGCAAATCTGAGCATATGACAGAAATCACTGCAGGCAGGTAACAAAGCATAGTTCAGTGGTTGTCAGGTAAGCTGAAGTTTCTGGCAGAGATTTTTGGATAGTCTTGAGTTTAAAGCAACAAAACTCATTGGAAATTACTGTCAGGAGAAATGCCTGTGTAAAGACCTACAGGGGGATGAAGACATCCCCCAAGGTCAATGACACAATTCCCTCTGATATGTAAAACAACCAGGTCACAATAGTAAAATAGGAAAGCAGGTGGCTGTGTTATTAGAAAATATACTGCTTCCTCTCCTTACCATTAGCAATTAGAATAAAGACTCCTAATTTATTTGCTAGAGAAATCAATTATGTTGCCTTCTTGAGGCCCTTGAGACCATTTGTACAGCAACGTACCAGGGGAGGGACGTGTCCCTGCATTTTAGGAGCTCTCAAGGTCTGGCAGTTTGACTACGTGTGGCCCTGTCACTTACCTTTTTACACCCTCTGGCACAGTCTTCCTTTTGATTTCAATTTCATAAGCTAAAAGGAAATGCTGAAAAAGATTTCTTCTCTGTTTTAGCAAAGCCTTTATTTGAGTCTTCTGTTGAATAATGTTTTAATCTCAGGAAAAAAGTACATCTCAGTCACAGGTAACATCCATTTGTCACTTTCTGGATAGCTAAAATGTGAGCTTCATAATCTTATCAAGCATCAGACAAGATAAAGAATATAAATTTCTTTTGATGTGAGTTTCATCAAGAAGAAAAAGGTTCATCCTGTACATTCAAGGGCGCTTACCAGTTTGCCAAACTCACTGCTTCTTCAGCACAGGTTTGCATAGAATTAGACATTGCAAGACATGCAACCATGCAACAGTTGAAACATTCTTTTAAGTGCATTGGAAAGCTAAATTGAAAGTTTATCTGCTTTGGTTTTGGCTGGGGTAGAGGTAATTTTCTCTGTAGTCACTGGTTAGTGTGAGGCTGTGCTTTGGATTTGTGCTGGAAACGGCATTGGTATGCAAGGATGTTTTCAGTAATGCTGAGATGTACTTTACACAGAGTCTAAGTCTTTTCTGTTACTCACACCACTCTACCAGCAAGTTTGCTGTGGGTGCATGAAAACTGGGAGGGGACACACCTGGGACATATGACCCCAGCTGACCAAAGAGATATTCCATACCATATGATATCATGTTCACTGTAAAAATCCAGGGGAAGAAGAAGCAGGGGGAGAGTGTGGGATGTGTTTGTGAGGGAGGGAAGACATTCAGAGTGATGGTGTTTATCTTCCCAAGTCACTGCTATGTGAGGTGGAGCCCTGTCTTCCTGAAGAGAGCTGAACACTTGCCTGCTCAATGGAAGAAGTGAATTAATTCCTTGGTTTATTTGCTTATATGCATGGATTTTGCTTTACTTATTAAACTCTCTTCATCCAAACCCATAAATTTTCTCTCTGTTAATGTCCTGATTCTCTCCTGAGTCCCATTGTGCATGAGTAAGCAAGTGGCTATGTGATTCTTAGTCCTTCTGACATTATAACAGGACAGCCCACTGGGCACCCAATATGGGACTCTGAAGGGTTTTAGATAATGATAGGTTGACTGGAATGTGCTAGGTTGAATTCCTAGCTGTTGTTAGCACCATTTAGCTATTAATCAGCAGGTTTCTGTGCTTGCCATGGGGCTCACTTGCCGTCCTGTATGTGAGTGTCTAGTGCTTGTTAGAGGCTGCTTCTAGCTTTTGCTGGTCACCATACTGCTGTGCTGCTGAGCTCCGTGCTCTGCTGTGGCCAGGAACACCTGGATAACAGCATGGAGATGTGCCTGGCATGGCAGATGGCCAGGGCATCGGTGTGGTTTCTGTGCTGCTGTACTGGACAGGCTGGAACTTCCAGTAAAATGGACAATGACCCGTGGATGAGTTCATGTGGGAGCAGGACAGTAAAACTTTTGTGGCTGTGAGTAAGTCGACAGAACAGCAGTTGCACCTTGACATATTTGTGGCCATGGTTATGTCTGTGCTGCAGCAGGTATACCTCTGATGGGATTTTGGCCCAAGCATAATTCTCCACTGGAGAAGGTACCCCTCAAATCATCAATGTCTAAGTTTATACTGCATGTGCACCTTGAAGCATCCATGGTTGTGCATGAGATGGTGCTGCAGCACCTCAAAGTATGTGGCCATGGATAAGCCCCCAATGGAGCATGTATTCTCCTTGCACCAATGTGCAGTGTTCTGCTTTTTCTTGAACTGAACATGTTTTGCAGTGAAAACAAACACTTTTTATATCCTGAAGTACTTCAAAAACAAGACTAATAAAATCCTATCAGCAAGCATACTGAATAAAAATTGCTTTAAAATGTGAAGAAGATCAGCTACTCAGGAAAAAATTCAACCTGGCAAATATATCATTAAAGCTGACTAGCTTAAGAATGGAATCTATCTGCCAATCCTCTGCTCTAATGATAATAATCATTGAACAACTGATCATGTCATTGCTATCCATTAAGACAATTTTTTTTTCTGGGACAGAGCAAGTTCTAATACTATTGTAGGGAGTAATTCAAAAGAATTAAGATTTCTAGTGTTTGCAGTTAAAATAAAATTACTATATCCACAATTATCTAACTTAAGAAGTATACTAATTTTTTAATCTTGTTTTTTTTTTTTTTTTT
>VZSE01005035.1:110358-217145 GCA_013398275.1 Promerops cafer
TTTTTTTTTTTTTTTTTTTTGTTGGCGGGGGGAGGTTTAAGCCATGGAGGTCTGAACACTTTCCAAGAAATTCAATAGTCTCTCAGATATCAGTCACTCTTGGAAAAACTATATTATTTACCTACTTTTTAAAGATTTTGCTTCTGATAGTCATTCTACATGTTGCAGATGAAACCCATTCCAGAGTTAGGAATATTCCATTGGATGCCAATCTACTTATATGTACTTTAGCAGCAAATCCTGTGCTTTCTTCTCAAACGTTTGAGCATAATAAAGGGAGCAATCATTTCTACATCTTAATTTCCTATGCTGTGTTTTCAACTTTTAAGTAAGGGGTAGTAAAAATATCCATAACATTCCAATATTGCTCAAATAGGTTGTGAAAAAAAAAAAAACATATAATTGAACATTTTGCCAGTTCCGTATAAAATTCACTAATGCTGAAACTGCAAAAACATCCTTTCAGTGATTTAACTCACTCCTAGTGTGCTCATGATTGGATTTTATTACATACCAAACTTTACGTCCAATAGAACCAGTGCATCTTCATTTCTTTGTAACCTTTGTCTGTCCACCATTAACTTTTACTGTGCATCAAAGTCTATTTGCAACTATATATATTGTTGCCAGAAGGCAATTCCTCTCTCAAGTTGTCTTTAAAACACTGCTTCATTTCTTTTGACATAGGTTTTCTTGCAACTTTTTCCTTCACTACACTCCAGTAATATTGCCTGGGAAATATTGCCTGGGACCAGGAGACCCTGACACCTAACCATTTTTGTTCATTAGGATGGTTTTCAATAGTGTTTGAAGTCCCTTTTGTGTTTCCCATGTGTATCACAGTGATCTTAATTCTAGCCTTTCCTACTATACTTGCCTTTGATTTCAATATTTTTTGCATTACAATACAATTTGAGATGTGTAAAGCATATAGCAGTTTGAATGTACTGCTGTGTGCTGTGATGCATGTTATATTCATTCTGCCTTGATTTTAGGGGTTTATCTGATTTTTCCAGCATAGTATTTTGCCTGAAGTTTTTTCTCCATCATTTGAACAGTGCTAAAAATGGTTAGTCACAGCTTTGAGGACAGATGTATCATGGTAAATTCTGAATAGATTGGGAGTCAAACAGCTCTCTGTAGGAGTATGTTTTTAAGAATGTAAAGTCTTAAGAATAGATCTAATTGCCTGAAGTCAAGAGATTATGGAAATTTATAAAACCTGCAAATAAGCTGGGAAATTTATGTACCAGGGTCTAAGTATATGATTTGTAGAATAGGGGTCTCAGTGAAGTTGGCTTTGCATTTTCTTAAACCTTTTATATTTCTGGCACTAAAGCTCAGTACTTTCCCCTTAACTGCAATAATCACAATAAAAAATTCTCTTCTGCATACCCTGTTAACTCTTTTACCTTGGAATCTGTGTAAATGAATACATTTCTTTACTTCAGGGAACATTTAAAAAGCATTGAGCTGATTTCTTTTTTTATACTGCTCCGTAGATTTGATAATATATATGGAATGGCAAGACTGCATAATTTCTTTGCAATTAATTCATTAAAAGAATTCATTTTTTACTGAGTATTAACAGATGATTTCTTAATCTGTGTAAATAACCTGACTTGGAATCCAAGGATGTTGTGTTTGTTTGGAATAGGTACATTCTCAGTCTGCAGGGTTACTTCAGGTTTACATTACTGTAGACCAAACCAGGGGATACAGTTCTCTGTTTGCAAGCTGGCAAGATTTATTGTGTGAGCTTTAAACCAGGATGGATGGGAGAAGGGTATGATATCAGGAACTGGGAAGGTAGGGGATAGCATGACACTGTTTGAGGGCAGCAATAACAACGGGAGCATTCAGGCTGCTCCAGGGAGCACTGAAAGTTTAGGAACACATCTGAAATGTGTGTACATCAATCCATGCAGGGTGAGAAACAAGCAGGTTGGAACAGAAGCATTGATCATTTCCCCATGATGTCATTAGTACCAGTGACACTCGGTGGAATGAGTCCCTTGACTGGAGTGCTGGAAAGCTATAGGTAGATCAGGTGGGATAGGCTGTGCAGGCAATGTGCAAATATTGCACTAAATGTAAAGGAGAGGCTTAGTCCAAAGCCCTTTATAATTAGGGAAAAAAGCTCTTGATGAAGATTAGAGGCATAGAAAAAAAGGTTATATCTCTGTGGGTGTCCACTGCCAATAACCAGACCAGGATATTAGTACAGTGCAATTACTCTGTAGGCAATTAGGAAAAAAAATCTCTGGGTTCATAGCCTTTTTCATCATGTGAGATTTCAACTTTCCAGATACCAACTGGAAATATCATACTCCTCTGACAAGCAGCTCTGGGAAATTCTCAAATGTTTGAAGATAATTTCCTGTCACAAGTACTCAGTGAGTCAACTAGAAAAGGTGCTGTCCTACATTGTTATTTATAAATACAAAAGGACTCAGGAGAGATATGTGATATATTATCCACAGTGATCAGGAAATAGTTTAAAAATTCTGGTTAAATATAAAAGGGTAAGCAGAATTGTTACACTGAGTTTCAAGAGAGGGAACTTTAAGCTGTTCAGGTACTTAGCAGTGTCTCCTGGGAATCTGCATTTGAGAGTTTAAGGATCAATGAGTACTGGTCACTTTTGAAGAAACATCATTTAAAAGAAAAGGAGCAGATTTTCAACTTGTGACACAATGAGATGGACATCCCATTGTGTCACAGGTCAAGAAGAGGGAGCCAAAAACTAGGTTGGCTCAACAGGGAACTCCTTTTGGAACTTGTAAGGAAAAAGAGATTTTATGATCTCCAGAAGCAAGATCAGACTTCACAGGCAGACCATAGAGCCCTCATTCACATATGAAGGGGGAAAATACTAAATACCACGTCTCAACTAGGCCTTACACTGGCTAGTGTTGTGTGAAATAACAAGAAGGAATTTTTCAAATATGTTAATAGCAGGAGGAGGCCAAACGAAAACATTGGAACTATACTTGATGAAGATGGTCACTTGCCAAGTAGGAATTCAGAAAAAAGTGGATATATTTAATCCTTTTTCTCCCCTCAGTCTTTAATAATACTGATGCACACTGGGCTGCCTTGTTCCCTGAAATAGCAGACCACAACTGCTGGAACAGTGACTTTCTGTTTGTGGACACTGCTGCTAAGCAGGGTTTATGCTAAGTCAAGGTCTTTTTCAGTTTCCCATGTTCTGAGAGCAAGGAGCTGTGGAAGTTGTCAGGAGTGAGCACAGCCAGGACAGCTGACCTGAACTGGACAAGGGGATATTTGAGACTATAGAATATCATGCCCTACACATAAACTGAGGGCAGTTGGCTCAGAGGGGCCAATTGCTGCTAGGGTACAGGCTGGGTGTTTGACAGTGAGTTTCTTGAGTTTTATATTTCAGGCTCTTTTTGTTATCTCCCCTTTTATTACAGCTATTATTGTTTTTATCATTGTTGTTGTTGTTGTATTTTACTTTAATATTTTTAAACTGTTTTTATCTCAATCCACAACTTCTACCTGTTTCCAGTTCTCCTCCCTGTCCCACCAGGACAGGGAGTGAGTGGCCATCTGCATGGCATGTAGTTGCCAGCTGCAGCCAAGCTACACTACCACCAAAGGTGGCTGCTCCCCATAGGCATTCATGATTGTCTTGATCTCAGTTTGTTTAATGCAGACATTCAAAAATCATGTTCAAACTTTGAGGATACCACACAAATCCCCTTTGAACTCTAAAATACCTGTGCTGGTTTTGTCAGTGATAGAGTGAATTTTCTTCATAGTAGCTAATAGGGGACTGTGTTTTGGATTTCTGCTGAAAATACAGCAACAATTTCATTATTGCTGAACACTCCCTAGACAGAGCCAAGGCCTTTTCTGCCCTTCATACTGATCCACCAGCGAATAAGCTGAGGAGGGAAAACTAGCTGGGTGGGGAGACGGTTTGGAAAGCTGGCTTCAGATGACCAAAGAGATATTCCAGACCACAAGGCATCATGCTCAGGAGCAAAAAATGGGGGAAGAAGAAGAAAGGGGGAGATTCAGAGTTAGAAGGAAAAGTTCACACAGTTCTTAAAAAATAAGACAGATAATGATTCTGCTGGTTGATTATGAAGGAAGATTAGAGAATCAGTTGAGCAGTGTGCTAACATTAATGCTTAAGGGATTTGATAAGTTTTTTTTTCATGTACTTTTCCTACTTGTAATGTTATTAGCCTGGTACAAATAGTTCTGAGTGCTTCTTGAGGTGTACCTGCAGCTGATTTGCCTTCTCTTTGGCTTCCCTTAAAATTTTCTTAACCATGAACCCATTGCCTTTTTTTGAGCTACTCTTTTAATCAAGCAGCCTGTGGGGGCAGAAGGCTATAGAATTGTTTAATTGATGTGATCTGACTAGAAACATTCTTTTTTTTCTAAGCAAATATAGTTTTTCTTATATGCTTGGAAATATTATGTTTAATTTATGCAGTAAAAGTATGTTAATGCAAGATCCATGCTGGCACTTCTTCCAATGTGCAGTATGGGGTATTTTTGGAGGCTTTGTGTGAATACAGCCCTCTATTAAATTGTTATACAACGTATTATGTGAAAGCAGAAGGAAGAAATTGAAAAATGGTTTACTCATCAAAAAAGGTAATTTTTAATTATGCATGTATAGAATTACCAGCTATGGTTTTAATTCCCTTTGTTGGTAGAATATCAGTTTAGTACAAGTAGTAAACATGAAATAGCAGCAGACACTGTTTGAAGAAATAAGTTCTTAGCATACAAATCCATAGTGTAAAGGATACAGACATTGAGAACAGATGGTCTGCCAACCATAGAGAGCTGAAGCAAATGAAGAAAACAACATAAACCCAAAATTTTATTTTGCAGCTTCAGAGGAAAATTTAACAGTCTATTCAGAACTTAAAACAAACCTACTCTTATATCTCTGTCCTCATCTCTGGTGTCAAACTATCCCTTCTTTAAGATTTTTTTTCCTTTTAAAGTCTCCAAAAAGGATTTTCTGAACCTCCTTGTCTCAAGGTTAACACAAAATAAATCTTTCTATATTCACTTTCTTTAGGGTCAGACAGAATCAAGGCCCAGCTCTGTTTCCTGAAGGTTAAAGTAAAAATAACTTAAGACATGGCTGTTTCCAGGCAATTTTCTTTCCTAAGAAACTTTTTTACTCTTTCCCAGCAGAAAACTACCTTATTTCCATATTATTTCATCTTTTTGTAAACTTTCAGGCACTCAGAAATTGCTATTCTGGTGTCTTGTTTCCAAATAGTAATTTCTATTTAATAGCATATAGATGTGGCCTCTGTTTTCTAAGCCAGTACTCTAACTGAGAACTCTGGCCCTATATGACTAACAGACTCTATAATGTGCTTTTTTTTAGTTTCAAAATGAGAAAATCAAGACCACATGTAAAATTACCTAATTAATCCAAAAATTCAGATTGAATTAGGCTTTTATATGCCTGCTCTACTATCAAAACTGAGACGTGTTTTTCTGTGTTTTTCAGGAAGAGTGTTTTTCCTTCAATGCCGTAACATTTTTTGGCATAGATGACTTTTTACAGTGCAGATTTTCAGAGATAACAATTAAACAGTGTTTGAGCAAAGTTTGATTAAGAAGCACCTGTTGACGGCAGGTTATATTTACCTGTACTTGCCCAAATGAACAGTAGACAAAGATATAACTACTTGATCTTTTCCAGATGCAGATGACTCATTCATTTGAGCATGCAAATGATGATTTATGCTTTTATTGCTAAGGAAGGCAAAACCTTAAGCTCTCCTACACTAATACAGATCTGACTCAAAATTCTGGATCTGGTCTCAGCCGATGTCTGAAACTTACACATAGATTTTTGCAGCTGAACATTGTCTTCAGAAAAGCTTTTAACCACAGAGCATGTGGAATGCTGTGATGATTTAGGATGCTGCCATCTTTCTTTGGAAGACAAATAAAAATGTGAGTATTCTCTGATGTTTTCCAGACAAAATAAGTTGGTTTCATTTAACTGTCTGGTGAACTCAGTTAAACCCAAACTGAAATTTCCTGTGAGGAGAAGATATCTATCCTATTTTTACCTATTGCTCTTCTTCTTTTCCCAATTATTAGCAAATAAAATTAATGTTTAATTTGGATTAGTACATAAAGCACACATAATTTTTAGAACAGACATGAGCTGTTCTCATAGGTAACATTGGTTCAATCATATTGCTAAATTGTGCAGTATTTTTTCTGTATTATGTTAAGCAGCTGCAAATAGAAGGTAATTACAAAATAATAAATGACAACACCATAAACTTTTCTTTAATACCAGGAATGTTAACTTTTTTTTATTACTGTATTTTTTTCTGACTCTTCTCATAGGTTAATGGGTAAAAAACTAATTTATTTTTAAAACTCTGCAGAAGTAATCTAAAATTTTCTTTACCTAACCCAAATTTTCTGACTCTTTAGCTCTGTAAGCAATCCTTAGGCTTGTTAACATTGTCTAGATAAAGAATTATAGCCACGTGTATCTCAGCTCTTTTCAAGAAATGTGCTTCACCTTTGAGCTGCTACAGCTTTCTTGGCCTCAATGAAAAGAGACAGCTCTGACCTCCATTTGCCAGTGGATGAAGGTATTCCTGGCATTTTGCTTAGAGACAATCTACACTCTGTCACAAAAATCAAACTAAGATTTATAAGATAATGCTGAACTGACCAAAACATTGTATCTTCATTAATGGAAAGTAACAGCATAGCTAGCAGCATTCTCCTGAAGAAAATGTAGCAACAAGAAAAATTGTAAAAGTGAGAAAAGGGATGGATGAACAAAGGAACAAATGAAGTGCAAACACTTTGACTTGGTTCTAGTACAACTGGAGTGTGGAATAAAAAATAAACTTTGTTTTTAACCTGAACTCCTGAGGGTAGATCAAAGGAATTTCTACTACCTTGATGTAAGCTTAGAATTCCTAAATTTATCCATATGCCATTTTCATGGTTGTATTTCAAATCCTTGTTGGTCAGAGTAGGAGTAAAAAAGCACAATAAAAGGATTTAAAACTAGGTTTTAAGCAGATCACTGAATTCTCCTCTGGTGTGTATTTCTCTGCTGACAGCATTTTTATAATTTCAGATTTACTTTAAATCCTCTTAGGATGCTAAAGTAAATAAAGAACATTTGCCAAATTTCCCACTCAAAACTATTAATAGAAATTGCACATTTAACCAGTAGTAGCTGGAGGATTGTTTTATATTGCTTGAATATTATTTTAAAATGTACTTTATTCTCTGTGTAAAGTGTTCTCTGAAATAGATCCAGCTGTACTGTTTGTCTACAGATGAGTGCTGTCCTGCTGAAATTCACTTTTAAGCTACAGCAGCAGAAATTTACTGGACATACACAAAACTCTGGTTCTATACCTATATAGATACATAATAGGATTTCAGCTTCAGATTGCTTCATTTAATCTCCATTTTTTCTCCTAGCCCCTTCAGTTAAGCAAAAACTACTGCATTCACAGACATATCTAATAGAATTATTAGAGAAGAATTTTTTGATTTTTCAATTTTAGAAGTGAAAGAAGGCTATTTTACGAGTGTGAGGGGCCATCCCAATCTGGCAGTTTACAATACCTGCAGCATAGTGGTCAGCTTTATGGATATTGAGCACTGAAGAACAATGGGGTTCAAGTCTTTTATGCATAATGAGTAGTCCTACAGCTTTTATATCAAGGGACAAAGGAAAGCATGGATAACTTTTATGAATACTTTTGCATTTCATGGTTTTTGCAGTCAATAAAGCAAGATTTCTCCATATCACCAATTAGAGCTCTACTCAGGTAGAGGTTCACACATTTGCTGTGTTTAAACACACAGTAGCTTATGTCTTACCCCAGACAGACAGACACCACTTCCATATGATGCACTTCCAAATTCTAGAGTCTCCTGTTTTCCTAATCTTATTAACACTTTCAAATGTGATTTGGGAGTGGGAAAGATTTGTGTAAATTGCAACATTGATCATTGAATTTACTCTCACCATCTCTGCTTCTGCCATATCTACAAATCTACCTACTTACAGTGTGACCATTATTACAAGATGTATCACCTTTTTAAATTCTGAAAGACAAAGCTTTTGCATTTATCACAATATGTAATGTGCATATATTTACAGGAGAGAATCATCAAATAGTTTTTGTTGAAAGGGACCTATGAAAATTGTCAGAAAATTTTCAGGCAACATGAAGTTGTGTGTGTTGGTCTACTGGAGGGTAGGAAAGCTCTGCAGAGGGATCTGGACAGGCTGGATTGATGGGCTGAGGCCAGTTGTGAGGTTCAACAAGGCAAAGTATCAAATCCTGCCCTTGGGTCACAACAGCCCCAGGCAATGCTGCTGCCTGGGGTCAGAGTGGCTGGAATGCTGAATGGTGGAAAAGGACCTGGGGGTGCTGGTCGACAGTGGCTGAACATGAGCCAGGGTGCTCAGCTGGCCAAGAAAGCCAATGACATTCTGGCCTGTATCATGAGTAGTAACGTCAGCAGGACTAGGAAAGGGAGTAGCCTTGACAAAAGGAGGCTTGGGGCAACCCTAGCACTCTCTACAACTACCTGAAATAATATTATAGAAGGGTGAGGTGTGGGTTTCTTCTCACAGGAAACAAGTGTCAGGATGAGAAGAAGTGGCCTAAAGTTATGTCAGAGAAGGCTTAAAATAGAGAATAGGAAAAGTTTTTCCCCTGAAAGTCTGGTTAGGTATTGCAGCAGGCTCCTGAAGGCAGTGCTGGAATCACCATTACTGGAAGTGTTCAGAAAAAATGTCTAAATGTGGAACTTAGGGACGTGGTGCAATGGGGAACTCAGCAGTGCTGGGAAGGTTTGGACTTGGTAATATCAGAGGTCTTTTCCAACACTAATGATTCTATGATTCTGGTTATAATAATTGTTCACGGGTGGGCCAAAAACCAACATTTTGATCAGGTTCTTTAGGGTCTGTGCACACACAATTTTTTATACATATAGGGCCTTATATTCTATGGTTAGGTGCATTCCAAATATCCATGCAGTCCGTGCAGCTCATCATGATTTGCAAGAATCTGCTGGATAGGCTTTGGAGCTTATAGATTTTAATGCTGAGTTAGAATGTAGAGCTAAACAAATAAACATTTAAAAAATGGCCAAAAAGGAAGAGTTGTAAACACTTTAAAATGTAGGGATTTCCACATTTCATTCAAATACTTAGCAGTAGTTTAGTTTAGGGGTTTTTTGTGGGGACCGTCCATCTGGAAGTTTTTCCTTTTCCAGTTTTTCCCAGAGGTAAACTGTTCTCAATAACTCTGTTCTAGCAGTGGGTCCCATATGACACACACCTATTGACTTCCTTGACCAGCTTTAGGTGATTTACCATTGCTGCTTTTATCATAGTATATCAGTTGCTGCTTTTCTGCACTCGACTCCTTAGGGACGTCTTGTTCTCATTGCAGGTCAATTTTGGCTTAAAAAGTTCAAGGTGACACATTGCTCCATTTTGTGCTCATTGGTCAGCATGTCCTTTAGAAATTTTATTCTTGCAGTTTTCATCCCCTCTTAGGAGGAGAAAAGAATCCATCATGTTTACCCCAGAGGGCTAGAGCTCAGTGAGGGAACAGTTGTTGGAATTATAGCTGCTTCATTGCACAACTGAATAAATTTACAAACGAAAGAAGAGCTATGCAGTCGTAGGTAGGGTAGCTGAAGAAGTGTAAGAGAGACCTGAATTGAAAATGAATTTGTTTATCTTATTGTAGCATTCAGTAATTCTGGTGTTGGCTGTATGGGAAGGTTGGATACTGGGCAAAACACTATGGAGGTAAGCCTGTTTCTTTCAGTTGAAAGCCTATATTTATGTCAGCATAATTCTGAAAGATCTCTAAAATTTTTGGTGGTTGAATAGATAATGAAGAAGGAAGTGTGCAACACAGCTCTGGGCTAGACAGAGAAAATGTTTGTTACCAAAACTGCTTTTAAACTTCAGGTTGTTTGGGTTGGTCTCCAGTTTTGTAGAATTATGTCAGGGAGGGAGAGGAGTGTGAAAGAGAACAAGTCAATGTTGAATGGGCAAGGTAACAGACTTTCACTCTGATTGTCTAAATCAATGTTAGCTACTTCATCAGCATTTTTTTTCTCTTCAGTAGCTACCAATTACCAAAAAGCTCAAAAAGCTTTTTCAGTTTATGTAAAAGAAGCATTTGTAATATGCCTCAAGTGTTTTCCTGCTTAATATAGCCTCATGATTACACTTCTCTATTTAGAGTAAAAGTAGTGGTTTTACACAATTGATAGGGCTTGCTCAGAATAAACTGTTTTATAGTAACTTTTCTAATTGGTTGTCAGGATTTGTTTTTCATAAGTAATCATTTCTGAAAACTGCCAGCACTCAATTAAGAAGTGTTCATTCCTCTGTTTAATCACAAACTGCCTATGTGGCACTACTAACTCTGTGCTTCTGTAGGAGTATCATGGAA
Organism: Promerops cafer; assembly: GCA_013398275.1. Taxonomy (NCBI): domain Eukaryota; kingdom Metazoa; phylum Chordata; class Aves; order Passeriformes; family Nectariniidae; genus Promerops; species Promerops cafer. Next base: position 120,855 of record VZSE01005035.1, read on the forward strand.
TTCTAACTCCTCTTCCTCTACACTGAGCACTTGATAAGGATTGTCAGAGTTTTATTCCTTTTTGCAGAAACAACCTACAATATAATAACAAGTATCTGATTCTACCATTATTCTGCTACCCAAGCATGTCAAACTTTACAAATTATTGACCAGCTAAGAAGAGCAGTAAGATTATTTTATTATTTCTCTTTCAAAACTTCAGGTTTAGCTGACATATATTGACTTGTCTTATTTAAGAATGTTAATATCTCTTTTCCTAGAAAACACTGAAGGCACCCAAGGGCCTGGTCAGTAAAGTGCTTCTGACCTTGCTAAGCATTAAGACATGCATGTTTTAAACCTGCACAGGCGAAAACATGATTTGACAGGTAAGAAAATGTTTTATAGAGAAATGGAAGTGCATTCACAAATTCAAAGTGCACTGATGATGATGATTATGATTATTGTGTTAGAGGAACTTATGGATGCTAAAGGGTCACCTTTTCCAAATGAGTGTGATAGTATCTCGTATCCCATTTTTTCTATTTTTTTTCAGTACTTCCATATTTCTTCTATAATACCAAGCCCCCTACCTCCACAGGTCAAGTATTTCTGTCAACAAGAGTAACCAACCTCAGAACTCTGAACTGTAGCATTTAACAAGCATTACCAGCTAACAAAGTGAGTTTTGCCACTGATGTAGCTTCTCCTATGTCTGCAACTAGTAGGATCCCTGCTGTGCCTGCCATGATGCGACTTTGGCAATTTTTGTTTGCAGCTGTCACAGTTACTTCTGACAAAACACGTAAACTCCAAAGTGTGTAACTCTGTTAATGGGGGGGCAGGTGGGGGGAAACACTTGAAATGCTATTGTTGAGTTATCTAAGACTATTGGCAAGTTCTAAAACTGTAACTGAATTAGTGTGAAATATTCTTAGGGCAGAATTAGAGTTGATTTATTTGCCTTGCTTACCCAAGTCTATTCCTCAAAAAGTGATTGGATTTCACTTCAGAATAATCTTTGCTTTGAAATCTAGTATAAACACAATACATTTCAGGATATGTTGCTATTTTATGATGTGCTTAATGTCATTTAGGTGTTCTCAATCTTATATTCACTTCAAATGTATATACATGTGTATCTTTTTATTAATACACATGCACACAATCACTTCTGTAAGAGAAATAATATTATTAGTCTCTGATTCACTCTGTCATCTGAGATGTTTCTTTACTATTGTGCTTTTTTGAGGTTAAATATCCCAACACACCTTTCCAAATCAGGTGATTACTGTGCTGGAATTCTCAGATTCTCAATTCACAGGTAAAGTGGGCCATACTCATAATTAAGTACATATATATATTGCTATGCAGTACTTGCTTTATTAGCTACTAGTTATAAATCAACATGAATGCTGCTTTTGAGGAGTCTTATAACAAGTATAATTTCCTAAAAAAGTGTTGAGGCTTAATAGAGAAAAGAAGTACTAGGACTTTGTAAACACTGTATTGTATAAAAAATGAACCTGGCTATTTCTTTCTTGTCAGATAAGGCTGGACTCCAGAAAGAACCTTTTAGTAAACCTGCTTTTCTTCTTTCTCTTCAACTTTTCTATGACCCTTAACTGTTTTGCCTAGGTATAAACTGTGAGTCTGTGAAGCAGTGAATAGGGTTAATTTATCACAAAGGTGATCCCAGGTCTGGAACACTTTTCCTCTGAAGAAAGATTGAGAGAGTTGGGATTGTTCAGCCTGGAGAAGAGAAGGCTCTGGGGAGACCTTACAGCAGCCTTTCAGTACCTGACAGGACCTGCAAGAAGGTTGGAGAGGGACTTTTTAAAAGGACATGTAGTGATAAAGGCCTTAAGCTGAAGGAGGCTAGGTTTAGACTATGTATTAGGAAAAAATTCTTTGCTGTAAAGGTGCTCAGGCTCTGGAACAGGTTGCCCAGAGAGGCTGTGGACTCCCCATCCCTGCAAATGTTGAAGACTAGGCTGATCTAGTGAAAGATTTCGATGATCTTAAGGGCCTCTTCCAAAACAGGTTGTTCTACGGTTCTATGATTCTATGAAAAATCAACTATAAACACATTACAATGGAAAAAAAATCCTGTGTGTAAGGAGATTGGAAAAAAAAAATCACTTGTAATGCAAGGAATTTTAAGAACTGAAAAAAATTACAGTCCAGCTCTGAAACTAACTGTTGGAGGTGATATTAGAAGAAAAAAGTCTTGACTGAGTTTGACAGAGAGGGAGGCATCTAAATAAGGGCACAGGTGAAGTGGTATGGGTAAAACTCAAGAGAAGTCATAAAGGTGATTTGAAGGTTTCAGTGTTCAAAGAAGGCAGATTTTGGAGGATAAAAGTCTAAACTAAATAGACTTTTTCTTCCCTCTCTTAGAACAGCAAGGGGGTTGCTTGTCATAATTTGCTGTTGCTAAATAGTTAACTATCAAAACAATATTGAATAAGTATGTTTGGACTGCCAGAAAATTTTTAAGTTTTATTCTTAGTAGCAAAATGCCAAACGTGTTTTGAACTGAAGCCAGTAAAACTTGTTAATCACGTCAGCATATTATTCTACTTTCTTAGTCTGGTTGCTTTATACTTGGCTTCTAGGAGAATGTAACTTGTGTTAGATATTTTCCTTACCTGATCTTTTTGCTGATAAAGATTGTTGACTTCCCTGGCAAGTTGCATGTGATTGCAGATGTTCTCCAGGGAGCTTGTTTTTTATCCAGTATGAGATTTTGCTGCTTTGGTGGGTTTTACAATGTCAAAGATGCCAAGACTCGTAGACTCAGAGTTTTCTCTCAAGATTTCTTCCAATAAAAGGAGAAAGAATCTCTTCCATGATGCAATTAGAAAACTGTCTGGGTAGAAAGACATTAAAAGAAGAAAATGAGGCCTGGGAATTAAAAGGTAACCAAACCAGAAAAACAAGCAAATGAACAAAAACCCCAGAACAAACGAAAAGAAGAACAAAGGTTGCTGTCACTTGTCTCTTACAATAATGATCCTTTCTTCACATTTGGTATAACAATAGACAATGTCCTGGGAGACAAATTTTCCTGACTGCTAATTAATCAATGAAAATTCTACTCTTCTACCAATATTCTATTTGTATTCTACCAATACTTCCTTATTTCTTTCATTACTTTCTGATACCATTCTTTAAATTCAAATACCCTAAGCTCTTTACCAGTATTTAACTTCAGGCTTCTCCTGGTTGGATAAACACTGATCTCACCTGCACCTGCTGTTCTGGTTTTTGGTGCTCCCTATGTTCTGACTTTAACTTTCAGGTACCTGAACAGATGCCTTCCAAATGTGTATTTTGTTTCTGGAATGAACACTGTCTATTCAATTGTTATTAACAGTGATGATCATCTATCAGCAGATAAAACAGTAGTGGCAATCCTCAAGAGAATGCAAATTGTTTGTCTTTTATCCTACTGTCCTATGCCCCTTTTTCTGCTTTGGCAGAAGGACTAGCATAGATAGGGTTGTGTTCAGACAGTGGTTTACACCATTATTGCAGCTATAAGAGCTGAGTTGAGTTGAGTTGAGCTTCAACAATATTCATGTAAGCTTGGTGCACTCAGAATAAGTTACTCAACATAAGAATACTAGTAAGTCAAAACACAGGAAATTTTTATATTTTATTTTATTTTTAATACTGGATGGGTAAAGATCCCCCACATCTTAAAATAAAATTCAGTCACACGCAGGCAACTACAATTTCTATGTGCCTTGAAGATAGTATTTGAGGTTTATCAATTATAATAAGCTGCAATACCCCGAGGTTTAAATATTAACAAGAAACAAAGGATGATAATTTTTAATAATAATATTTTTAATACTGAAATGGTCTACTATGTTGGATGGATTAAAACAGCAGGCAATGAAAATATAGTATTTTAAGGTATCTTACAATGCCTTGAGAATATGCTTAAGGTTTACTTACAACTTGATTGAAAAATGCTTCTCAGAATGTCTCCACAATTCATCAAACAGGTATAAGAAGATAGAAAGTTTACAGTAAAAGAAAATACTTGTAAATCCAATTCATCCTGTTGTATTCATTTTCTACAGTGTATGTAATCTCAAAAAATCACAAATCATTGTGAGTGTCAGGATGAAAATCAGGATTAACTGTATCACATTGATTTTGCTGCTGCTTAGGGTAGCATCTGCTGTGGTTATGAGCAAATCTTTAAATCACTGTAAATGTGAACAGTGATGACAGAATTATTTGTCTCTGTAATCCAAATCCTGTTGGAGAATAGGCAGCTGACCACCGTGAACTTCCCAGCCCTTTTGTCTAACTGGAAAGAAATCAGTGAACATTCTTCAGAAAATGCAGGTGCATATTCAAATAATTAATGTGAAAGAGATCTTAAAGGAAAAAATAAAAAAAAAAGATACTATGGCTCTTAACATCCGTTGGATGTTGTGAGTGTCAGCTAGCACTGTATATCATGTTGATGTTAGTGTTCTGTGGAGAGGTATGTGGGAAGACAGCAGTTTTGGGTTTTTATCTCTTGGAAGTTGACATTTTAATTTCCTGCAGGCATAACATTCTTTGCTATAGTCCTTGTACTTGCACAAAAGTACAAAGTAGAACCATTTGAAGTCTTTCTTACAAGTTTAATCTCCCTTTAATTTGTATGTGTTATACAAAACCAATGCCTACTGACTTAATATAATAATAGGGACTCAAAATTTCTGTTTTTACTGAGGGGGTTTTTGTGGTTTTTTTACTCAGTTTTTACAGAGTATATTTGCTCCCATAGATTTCTTGTACTTTGACAGATGTCAGTGAGAAATAAAAAATCCTTTCTCTTCATACTTGCCACTTTTATTTTAAATGGCTAAAATAAATACTTATATATTTCTTTCCACCAAAATCTTTTTGCAATGAGTAAGCCTACATACACATACATTGATACAAACTGAGAAGGGAGTTTGACCCAACCTCACCAACCAGTTTCTTGGGAAAGAACACATTTATATTGCATGAATTCTCTACTGACAAGACAGCTAATAACTCTTCATGGGACACCCAGTGTGAGGGAATGTCTAAGAATCACTCTGTTGTGCTAAAAAAATGTGTTCTCAGGCTATTCTGATGAGCACGAGTTTTACACTACTCTAGTGCATTAATAACAAAGACTCTGGATTACAGGAAATTCCTAGGGTTCAAGTTGTTTATTTTCTATTACTTCCTTAGTGAATAGAGACATTCATATGGAAGGACTCTGCTCTAAGTAATTAGTTCCTGTTCAGAGAGACAAAGCCCACAGGATAAAGCTCACCCAAGTAATGTGTCTCAGCATTTAAAAGCTACAAATTTGTCTTGTGATCTCTCCTAAATGAAAAACAGATGACAAATTGAAATCAAGTCAACTGGTAAGATATATTTGTTGGTTTGGCTTTTTCATAAATGTTTTCCTATTAACTGGGGTTCCAACTTCTACAATGAATCTCATTTTCCCTCTTTTAACCATCTTAAATTGAGTGTAAATAGAGATTTCAGGATGATCTGCCAAAAGCTGATTCCTCTAGAGAATAAAAAGTGTAAAAAACACCCCAACAGTGGATTGCTCTTCAAGTGCTTTGTGTCTCCTGTTATTTAGGAAACTTGTTGGATTTTGCAAGGTTTACTTTGTGACTGCAACAGCATTAGTAACAACTTTCTAGTTTGAAGATAGTATCAAGTCATGTAAAAGTATTAGAAAACATATATTGCATGCAACAAGTGAGGGGATTATAAATCTGACCTTTAGGTCATTTTACAGACTATGGTTTAATAAAGGTTTCCTCTGTGTTAGACTTGGCAAGCATTTATATTTAGCAGCCCTGCAGTCTTGTAAATACAATATGAATTGTTTGTCCAGAAAGCACTGTCTTGGTCTTCTTGTGCCTCAAAAAAGATTATGTTTATTCCTGTCGAATAATCACACTTTAATAATGGCCTTTTCAGTTTCAACTTCTATGATTAATCCAAAAACTATTTTATCTATGTGTGCATACATACTTACCTAATTACATGTACACAAACTCCCTTGAGTACTGTTGAGAATCTTGTAGATATTACTTATTTAAATTACTTCAACTTTCCTTCTCCTCATAGAGATAATGCTGTACAATATATTTCCTTAATTTTTTTAATATTTACTTTTTAAAGAAAATCTAGAAGTTCAAAATACTATTGATGTACTGTAGCTAATACAGCCATGGAGAAATATCCAGATAATTGTTCAAACTTGCCTTGGTTTCATTGTGAGATTACAGAGCAACTAACACTGATGAAGACAGGAAAGAGGGATAAAATTAAGAGACATGAGTAGTTTCACTGAGAGTTTGAAAAAGTGGCCACAGTAAAAAATTCAGGAAGGAAGTTAAACACTTAATTAAAAATACTTCCTCAAATTTGGTCATGGTGAAACAAAGTAAAGAACATGATTTGTTCATAGTTGTGGTTGAACAGAAAATGCAGGTGCAGTAAACTCTACCACTTATTTAATGACAATTTAAAGCACTAGGAATAGAATAATTTCTCAATAAAGGAATTATAGATGAAGACCAGGGAAGAAATTGTAATTTGCACTGAGGAAACATCAGGTGGTAAAATGCAGAAGAAAGATTTTCCTGAAGACAAAAGGAAAAAGGAGAAAAAAACCCCCAAAATATATTGTTGTACAAGGATAGCAGGTTATCATAGAAGTGATGATTTCCCATCTGCCAAAGGATCAACAAAAGAGTTTATCCTGTTCATTTGTGAGGACAGTTGGAATAGGATAGGCATGTGGAATGAAAAGAAGTGAGGAAATAAATATGGATTAGTACTCATATCCATTTTTAAGAGACCCACAGTATGAGTTGTGAGGAGGGATAGAAAGTGAATTACAATCAAGTAAGAAAGCATTCCTAATAAGGAGAAAGATCAATGGGTGCAGAGGAAGAAGTTAAGGAGGGGTAAAGATGAATGATAAAAAAATATTGAGGAAGAGAGCACTGCAGGTCAGGAAACATGAGAGGATGAAGTCAAGCTGAATTAGATCTGAAGCAGATCAGTGACTTTAACTTCATTTACATATACTTTTTTTGATCATCTTTAAAGGAAGCTATAATTCAGTATGAAAAAGCAGGAGCACACCAAAAAATGCTATCTCTGTTTCTTCAGAGAAAGTCTTTCACGTATGAAATAAAAGACCAAAGGTTGCCTCATTTCAATAACTATTGTGAATAACATTTGTCTAGATAATTAAAGCAAAATCAGAATAATTGCCTGTGGTAAAACAGAGAATATATTTAAATTATTTTTTTGAAATTCAACTAAGAAAAGTAACGATATTTTATAGAATATTTTCCAGAATATCTCAGTCTTTTGCTCTATTTTATCCTCAAAACGGCCAAATTATATTTCATCTAACTTGTAAAGACCACTGATCCCTACCTAAATGTGTTTATGACAGGTTCTTTCATGAGGAACCTATCAGTTTAACATAAGAATCTCAAAGAGAGCTCTTGTCGAATGACTTAGGCACTCCTCTCTAGGTAATGACCTGGGCCAACATTTTTATATTTTATTTTATTTTATTTTATTTTATTTTATTTTATTTTATTTTATTTTATTTTATATTTTTTATTAATAATGATCTCAAATAATGTATGGAGCTCCTCATAACGGGATTTTACTTAATTAACCCAAACTTAGTATTCAGTGTTATATGTTATATAGTTTTCTAACTACCTATATTTGGACAGATACACATGAAAAGGTAACTTCAATCTTCATTGTACATATTTAAATTTAAAGGCATTTTTTAATCAAATGGATCAGAAGCTGATGGTGGTCCTTTCTTCCATAATGCTGATACAAAGAAATGTGGGATTCCACCAGCTGTTGCAGATTATGAGAAGTCTCTGGAGAGAACTCACTGTGACCTGCCAATACTTAGAGCAGGCTTAGAAAAAGGCTGAACAACTTTTTGTGCAGGCAAATAATGATAGAACAAGAGGGAATAGCTTTAAACTGAAAGAGTAGAGATTTATATTAGATACTAGGAAGAAATTGTTTAGAAGGACGTGAGACACTAGAATAGATTTTCCAGAGAAGTTAAGGATGCATCATCTCTGGAAGTGTTTGAGACCAGGATAGGTAGGATTTGAGCAACCTGGTCTGGTAGAAATTGTCTCTGCCGTGGCAGGGGGTTTGGGACTAAGATGATCTTAAGGTCCTTTCCAACCCAAACTATTCTATGACTCCATAATTCTATGATTAATCTTTTAGATAAGAGATCAATAGACTACTGAAGAACTTTGAATAGGGGCAGAAAAAACCACTCTTTCCTGCTTTAACTTTTAAACAGAAAGTTTATTTTCATTCCTTTTCTGCACTTACTTACAAAATATTTTGAATTACTATGTAGGTTTGCTACCTGAGGTGCTTGTAACATAAGAGAAAACTGAGACTACTCAGCTGTATAACATGATAACCTTTATATACTTTTATTATACAAACACACTAATGTATTAGTAAATCATGGCAAACACATGGCTCAGGTGCTAAATATGCTGATGCTATAACTGAAAACAGAATACTGGATGATGGATTTTGACTGTCTTTGCTCCAAAGTATTTCCTGAATTATTTGTCTGTTTTACACAGTGTTTGGAAATGTAAAAAGAAAGACGTAAGTAACTGTATGATAATCTCTGGTTATGTATCTAACGTTGTTGGAAGACCCTTAATCCTTTCCAGCTTGATTTCTATCCCTCTCTTACTACCATATTTTAAATCAATAAAGTTGAATTTATCTTTGTGCTTTACATCTGGTTAGTTTTCCTTGTTTTTCATTTAGATGGTGTAAGTGACAAGGCCCAGGTGACTGTACCATGTGCCTGGACAACATGCCAAGGCAGACTTCCAGAACTTCTCTCTGTGTATCTCTCTCTGTCTCCACCAAACAACTGACAGGTCTGATGTGGAATCCAGGACTGGTAACCTCTCTCTCTCTCTCTCTCTGTCTCTGTGTCTCTCTCCCCTGCCCCCTCCACTGGCACTCCCCTCTCTCTTTTTAATTTTTTAAGTAACATAAATCCTACCTTGACTTCCCGTAAAGCCTCATAGCTTAGGTAAATATAATTGTGAGAGGGTCAACATTTGCAGAATATTTATTCCATTAAAGCTGGTTTTTATGTACAGACCTTGAGAGTTATCTCCCCCTAATCCATGTCAAGGGTATTTGTGAATCTTAGTTGCTCTCCACTTCTCATAGGTGGGATGTGACAAATGGGGAAGAACACTCCATTAAGTTATAAATTCTCCATAATCTGACCTGGTTGATCTCTTGCAGATTAAATTTACTTTACTTGTAACTTTATAGTTGATCACTTATATACAGCATTTTAGCTCTCTAATAACTCACTGCATTAATGTGGAGTGTAAGTGTACTTATTGTTAGTATATTTTTCTTCTAAAATAATAGAGAATTATATTAAGCAGGGCACTTATTCTTCCATTAACCTTGTGTCTAGTTTATAATTAGTTCAACCCTTCTAATGCTGATATACACCTTTGAAATTTTATAAAATATTTTAATATGAAAGAACATAGAAGTGAGCGCCTGAAAGACCCTTTTAGCATGAAAATTATTATGAATTTGCAGATACAGATATTAATAACTTTAAAAACTAAATTACATTCCTGTGTCAGCTAAGGTTACACAGTGATGATACATTAGTTTGTCAGCTCTGGAATTGGCCTCCTTTCCAATCTGATTTATTGACTCATCTGCAGAATGAATAAGGTCTCTACACTGTTGCTGGCTAGCTCACCACTTTACAAAACACAACACACTTTTCAGATAATCTTGAAGATGTTCAGGAACAGAATAGATGGGATTGTTGCACGTGTGTTGCAAGATTGTTGCAATGAAGGAATAAGCAGATTAGTATCAAATAGGATGTGCTTTGTTATACTGGTATAAATCCAAATTACATCCATCTTGGTCTGATATTAAAGAGAGCAAAATTCAAACAGAAAGTTAGTTAACACTTCTGCTAGTGTAAATGTGGCAGGAATCTGTGTTCTTTTGTCTGATTTATTCTATACTCAAATCAAAAGTACAAAACCGATTCAAGTCATTAAATATACCATACAAAAAATTGTCTTCTATCTCCAATATTAGGATTGGTTGAAGAGTAGAACTAATGCAGAGGGATTAAAATTCACTTTCATTCAGCAAAAAAGGAAATGTGTGCCTTCAAGTTTTTCCATCACTTTTATCAGTCTCTCTAAATGAGAGACTATTATAATACTTTCATTGTGATAAAGTTGTTTGGGTTTTGTTTCTTTTTAAGAGCAGATCCATTAATCCCTTTTTCAATAATATTTGTATTCCAATGATACTGTGATGAAATGGTCTATCACATTTTTAGGACTGTTGGAGTTGATATGTAATTTGTATTCCTATAGAATATGCTTTTAGGGATTTTTCTTCTTCTGTTCAAGACTTCTGAACTTTTAGTTCAATCTTCTTTTTTTCATTACAGTATAATTTTTAACTATTTGGGAAATTGTTTTCTTTCTTCATCACTCCTTTTTCCTAGAAACTGATAACTTTTGAAGAACCTCCTTATATTTGCTTTCCTAATGATAAGTAGGGAGATCATAGAAAAATAGAAGTGAGATAGGAAATGGGTGTTGTTGCACAGGTCCACGCCTATTAGAGCTTGTACAACTACAGCATAGGCTTAAGCACTTTGTATTTAAATTCATATGCAATTTATTAAGAAGTTCAGCAGAAAAATATGTTTTGCCCTTCAATAATAAAAAGGTTTCACCACAATATTTTCAGAATTGAACAGAATTTCTATAGTCAGGAATTTGATTGCCCGGGAACTTCTGGGTTGTTTCCATTGAACCCAGAGGGTTTCATGATGGCCCTGAAATATTCTTGCCTCTCAGATAAAGATTTTTTTCTCTAAAATCACCAAGAAAAAGATTTTGCTAAGTTTATACAAGGTTTCTTTCACTTTTTTTTGAAAGTAGATTTATTTCAGGTTTCCCCAAAATATTATTCTTGAATAGTTATATCATCTGTCAAATACTTTCATACAGTTTTAATCTGTAGTTTCATTGCATTGAAAACAGGAGGAGTCCTATTAGGGATTACTATCTTGATTATTCTAATTAAAATAAAAATACAAGTAAGGGTTAGCATCCTGCAATTGAACAGAACTTGGTCTGTATGTGCTGTGCTACTGTACCTTTCACACATCTGTGCTGTTGCGTCTTGGTTTAGCTGCTTACCATGTTTTGCTTTGTGGCATTTGTGTTAACTTGCAGATTTTTCCATCAATGGATTCTGTTCAGAGCTTTAAGTCAGAGGAAACTTGAAACTTGATGGGAATCAAAAAACAGTTCCAGATTTTGTGTTTCAGATTCATTATATAAATTTATCATTAATGTTGTTTAATTGGATTTCATTATCTTTTACTCTTGAAATGATTTGGACTACCCCCAAAACTAAAAACAATAGAATAATCTGCTCGTGTCTCTTGAGTCCCCTTGGTCTCTGTTGGCTGGTTCTAGCTGCTGTGGTTTTGCATTTATAGGACAAAGTGCTTACAAGAATAGCAGCATTATAAAACTTAATGAGGCAAAAATATCAGAGAGGTCTGATCACCACATAAAATATCACCTTTTGGGATTATGTTGATGACTGAAATAATTACCTTGGGTTTTCATTGTAACTAGGTTTCAGCTGAAAAAAGAAGTCACTTTTTCCTATTAATATAAGCTTTTCTTTTTTAAGTAGGTCAATGAAATGTTTTAAATGATTCATAAATGTTTAGAGATTTTCTTCATATCAAACAGAGGTAGGTTTAAAGTAACCAGTGCATTCTTTAATATCTGTGATACCTCTTAACTAAGAAGGGAGAAATAATTTTAGAAGTGCTATTTTCAGTACTTTAAAGTGCTGTAATAATTAAAAATGCTGAGAATCTTAAAGATACAAGGCACTTTTTTTTAGAAGACATCGCTCTGTGACTTTATGTAGTGCCAATGAAAGTATAATATTATCTTACTAATTCACAATATTATCTTAGTAGGTCACAATAGCGAAAACTTGCAATCCACAAATACCTACAGCACCACCACAATACTTTCTGTCCTTTCCAGCATACCTGCTATGTTTGTGGAACGAGATGTGAGGAATGAGAATTCAAGACAGCTGTGTTTGAATTTGGGGACCTAGACAGTTGCAATCCAAGAAATATCTGTGTGTTGCTGTTGGTAACAAGCAGCTGCTGTTTTGCTGACATTTAATGATGGTAAAAGAGCTCAGTGTAACAAAAACAAACAAGCAACCCAAAAAAGGTTCACCTCTGACTTCTCCAGTCCTAAGTGATCAATAAAGAGTAGATAATTTGTCAGGAACTTATTGTGAAGCTCAGATCAGCACAAAGTTCAATTTAGAGAAAGAACAAATTATTTTCTTTCTGATAAAGGCCTGATCCCTTCAGATTATAATGATGTTTCTCAGTATCTGAGTTTTTGGTGTGACAGTCTATACTCATTCTGTCTGACAGAACGACATGTAGAAAACTTTTTTTTTCTTTAGACAAAGTTTGCCTAGGTAAGTGTAATTATGTTTAGAAGTTTTTGAATACACTGTAGAACTGGTCATAGTCTAATTAGATGTACTAAAATGGGTCATATTCTAAGGATTTAAAAACCAGACTATTTGATAGCAAAGTTAAAAATAGAGTTCAGTCTTGTCTGAATTAATAATTTCTCTTGTATTTCATAGTTTTCATCCAAGAATTCCTCAGAAAGACTTTAATATTAAGCAGTATTTCAAAGTGATTAAACAATTTTCATAAATAATTACCTTTGTGTATTCTGGTGTAAATTTCTTGTAATTCAAAGGAATTAGAAGCCTTTGTAAAATCAAATTTTATCCATTCACAGTTTATTCAACAGGATACCCTGATAACAGTGCTTATCACAGCCCATCATTGAATTTATTCGTTAAAGGAAAATTGTTTTATGTCCGATCAGTTGCATATAAAATTTTGATGCCAGGCATTCTCTGTTTTGATAAAACTTCAGTTCTGAAAATCAAAAGCAATGTTTAGAAAACACATAGGTATTGTATAATGAAAAACATTAAGCTGCTCTTCATTTTTGGCTGAATGCTAGTCTTTCCATAATCTAGAGCAGGAAGAAATAAAGTTTTGTAAGGAGCATATTCCCTTTCTTGCTCATATCCTTGTCAAAATGTACCCAGCTGGGCTAAATTATGTGCCTTGGAAATAGAGAAGTTCATAGATATTAAAAAAGGGCCTCTTAGAATTGTAGGTTTTGAATTTCCCACATAGCTGTTTCTGTTAACTGTATTTGTTTTCAGGCAGGTGGATAATTTCAGCACAACTATAACCCTGCATGCTTTTAATGGAGACAGAACAAAGGGTCTTTCTTCTCTGAAAACTAAATAGTTTACTCCTCTTCTTGGTGTAAGAAATACGGGAGGGAAAGCCTGGAATGCAGAGAGAATAAAACACTGACCTGAGACACAAAAAGGCACAGTAGCAGTAAACTGTGAAAAAAAAAGACTGTTTCCTAGCTAGTTTCTATTCTCAAAGGAGTTTGATTGTGTACAGGTCCCCTGGGAAGTGCAGAGGCAGCTCTGAGGGGCCTGAGGAGGAAGATGGGAATAGGCTGGAATGCTTGGACAAGGGACAGGTGTAAAATTTTAGGTGAGCTGAGTCAGTGGCTAGAACTGGGAATTGGAACCAGGGTACTAGAGACAATCATAAAGTTAATTGTTCTGAAAATAAATGCATTTTCAGTTTAATACCTTTTTCTTAGAGGGAAGGTAAGTTACTATCATTTTAAGATTGCTGACTGTCATCAGCAAAACTATCTAGCTTGTATCTCAGTGGGAAAAAATACATGGAGGACTAATATATTCCCTTTTACTTCCTTAGAGCTTTGTAAAATATTTCTGTTTTTCCCACATTCCCGGAAGTAGATACCTTCCACTTTTTTTTCGCCTAGCAATAATTCTAGACAAGCTGTTTTCTTGTTCTCATTCCTCTAATTTCTTAGTCTGAATCCTCTGTCTGTTTTATTTTCTTTTCCTTTTTCCCCCTCTATATACTAAGTGACTACTCTTCAAGACATCAATTATAGAGGACAATGAATTTTTAAACCTGTTAATTACCATGGTGTGTTTTAGCTTTTTTGGAGTCTACAAGATATTACTTCACATTTTTGAAGTAATAAGTAATGTTTTAACTATTTCTTCTGTTGGAACAGAAAAATAGGCAGATCTTGTGAGCTGTTATACTGGAATCTGTGGCCTAGCTACACTCATGTTCATTTTTGACTTGTAACTTGGTAGTCGTGACTTTACAGAGGATACTGACAAACATAGCTTCAAAATTTCCTTGTTAGCTTTTCAGCTCTTTTTGTCCTTAAGAGAAGTGATGAGTCTTTAATAAGGTGCAGCCTTCAACAGGATACATGTCTATCATTCTATCACAGGAAATGAGAATGGGAGACACGTTATGTATACAAGATTGTTTTCTGGATGATAGTGGAGATTCAGAATGCATCCATATCCACTTTGAGACCATATTTGTAGATGATTAGCAGAAACTAATTTCCAAACTGCTGGCATCTAACTCAGCCAAATCCTACACACACACTGCTAGGTTGAGGGTAAAATATATTCTGCTCATGATATTAACCAAGTAATATGAAAACTCCTTGTACTGTAGAACACACTAGATTTAACCAAAGTTAATCTTGTATTAGAAAGCATGACTTTCTCCTTTATGCAGCAGACTCAGTACAGAATCATAGAGCAATGTAAATTATTTCCAAAATAATTCTGCGGCCTTTAGTTTATTGAAATAATTCGGAATATTTAACAGCATGTTATTACTTGCGTAGAAACAGACAGAAAGCACAAGCACTGCAGTAAGGACAATCTCTTGAGACAACTTGCACGATGACAATTTAATGCACATGGTGATAACAAGAAAAAAATGAGATGAAGCAAGCAGAGTTTGACACTGAGTGCTTGAAATGAGTTTCTAGCACTGGAGATAGTCTGCAGGGGGCAGGAGTCCCCCACGCCCACTCCTTTTGCTGCAGTGAGCACCCCAACATACACATTTTTTTGGGAGCTCTTCTGTGTGAGCAGCTGGCTGCACGAAGCTGACCCTTCTCTTCCTATAAGTGAACAAGAAAAGCGTGAAAATGCAGAAATAGAGAGGACACAGCTGGGAAGTTGTCACTGTAGATTGAAGGAGCAAAAGTTACTAGTTTTATAATGTAATTAGACTTTTGTATCTTACTGGAAAGATAATGAATTTAGGTCATTGTGAAAGTAGTCTCAGAATTACATTATATATTACACTCAGCTAAAATTAGCATACCAGTTAAGAGATTCATTCAGTGCTACAGTAACAGAAATTTGAGTCTGAGCCAGATTTAATGCTTTGTGGCAGAGTTCTGGGATAATTTTTTAAAAAATTTAAGTTACACATGATCTTTAAAACTCATACTTTGTCTAGAAATCAGTCATATAAAATCTGTTTATTTTAAGACTGTATTTATAGCTTTCTTGCAATTATAGAGCAGGTAAAATAACATTGCAGAAGTGCTTTTTTAAAAAAACCTGATGAATAAATTTGATATTATATATTAGTTAAAACAATACTTCAGCAAACATTCGTATTACAAAATTTAGGAATGGTAAAAGGTTTTTCAAAATGTAAAGTCAAAACTAGAGTTTGAATTATTTTATTCAGTGACACGACTTTTTTTCAGTTTTCCTTTTATTTAATTATGTATTTCTCATTCCATCCTAACATGCAACCTTAACATTAATATTTGTAAACGTTGAATTTCGCTTATGATACTACCAAATTTAATCAGAAATTAAAAATAACTCTTATTTTAAAAAATCCTCAAAGCACAGTATAAGGTGTATCAACCAATAGTGTTATATAAAGGAAAAAGAATGGCAAGTTCAAGAATCTTTAAGCAGACAATGATAGTGTGAGAAAACTACCTTAATGACAAAACTGTCTCATTGGCCTGACACACAATTCAAATATTGGGTAAGTGTTTGTTACGACTGTTATCTCTCACCATTTCTAAAAATCTCTTAAACCTCCACTGCTTTACTCCAATTCAAAATCCATTTAGACTAGCCTTCCTTTTCCAAGAGGAAGCCCGAGGCCTTCCATAAATAAAACAAGCATCTGAACATTTGCTAATGCAGCACTGCACATGCATACTCTCAGGAGTAGCTTTATTAAGTGGAAAGAATATGCTATTGAGGTTATGAAATATATAACAAACTGGCACAACAGTTAAGTGTGGCAGATGTTCAGCTGGCAGGGACTTGACACACTTGCAGAAGCCTGTCCAAAGGCTGCTGACATTGTGCCTAGCCCTGTAGAGCCATACCATTCCACGTTCCCATATAACATGTACTTAAGGAGTACATCACATTCATTTGATCTAGATAAGTGGCTAAACATATAGGAAAGCTAAGTAGCCATCCAGGTTCCAGGAAAGCATCGCTAATCTGATGCTGACCTTGAATTCAAGTGAGTGAGAATCAGGGTTCTTGGCAAAAACAGGTAGAGATAAGAATACTGAAATATCCAAAATGTGTATGAAACACAGAAGTTCTTAAAAAAATGTGCAATTATTTCCAAATGTGGCTGTTAGTTTGCCCTTCTCACTTCAGTGTAGTCCAAATAAATGGGATTGTAGTCTTTTTCTTTCACTGCTGTTGTGTCAAACTGATACTAATCTTAAGAGGGAAAACATCAAATATTGATTAGAACAGTTGATTATAATTAACAGCTGGTGTCATCATAAAAACAAAGAATAGAGATATATAAAAATATCAGCATTCATTGAAACACACTATCTGAAGTGAGAAACTCATTAAAATGATCTTTTTTCCTCAAAGGAGGAAAACTTAAATTATGAATATATAAATTACATTTGCCAAGTAAGTACTTATATTTTTCCTTACAGTACTATTAATTACCAGTGATTGTTCACATTATGTCAATTTGCAGTGTTTTTACCAATTACAGTGGTAGGCTTAACAAATAAACAGAAATTTCAACTGACTATATTTCAAAAGGATAGATGACTAGAATAATTTCTAATAAGGCAAAATGCAACAGTGACTCAGTATCCCAGACTAAGCTGCTTATATTTTGAGAAGAAGGTACATTGTGCTTTCAAATATAAGAAAGAACTGCCTTCCTTTTTGTTTTGTAAAAAGCGTTCTACCATGAGATTTCATTTTCTCATTTAGTCTGCTTTAAGTGATGGGATCTATAAATATTTTATCGGTACCTGATGGAGGAACAGGAAATGCCAATAAAATATACCCACTGGGGAAATATGTCTAATAGCAGATTGAAGAGCAACTCCAGCTCCCATGTGATATGGCAGTTAGAGTAATGCTGTTTGGAAAAGAAGCTTAACCCACAAATCTGTGAAATTTGCACCAAATATCTACTTGGAGCACAGGGGACTGGTGGAGGGTGGGAAAACAATCTGCAGCTCTCTGTTGAAGTGTCAGTGGCTGAGGACATTTGTTTCCAATGAAAATGACACTAGGAGTATCCCTGCTGTGCAAGGTTAAGTTAGGGGAAATGTCTGTTCTGTTTTGCTTACCTTGCCATCTCCCTTTGGCCTTGTTTGATACTGTTCTAAGTGAGTGGAAGTCTGCTTTGAGGCAGGGTGTTACAGTATTGAAAATGTGCTTCAACAGAATATGCGTGCATAACTGTTCACTAATAAGGCCTCTTCCCCTCTTCATTATGCGGCTGTAGTGGGGACTGCTGTTTAGAGACATCATCTCTGGTGGTTTATTTCATTTCACCTTGATTTTGAGAGATACTCAGATTTCTTGTTCACATGTAGTTAAACTAAGTAAGTGATCCTGATGATTTTTAATCAGCTTCTTAAAAGAAGCAAAGGCCAAAAGGTGATTACCTTTTTTCATTAGAAAATATACTATCTAAAGTCTGATCCCTCTGAAGTTTCTGGAAACAACTTTGCAGGGAAGGTGATGAACATATTGTTTACACATTAGTGATGGGCATTAGATGTTTTAAGCCATACCATCCTGGAAACCTGAAAATATCAAAAATATTGTGGGTGGCATGATAATCAAAATATTCTGTATCTCAGATGTGAATGAGTCAGCGCCAAATGTTAATTTTCCACCACTCCAAGAGGCAACAGTACAAATAAAAGCACTGGAGACTCTGGGGTAGCATAGCAGTATTATACTTGGTGAAATATGAGTTGTATGTAATTTTCATTTTCTGTATGAGTCTAATATGCAATTGTAGGGATCTGACATAGCATGTCAAATATGCTTGGAGCCAATCACCAGTTAAGGCTTAAGTTCTGGTGTTGTTTTAATCAATGGCTGATGCAACAGTTACAATCATTGCTACTTTTAAAAAGTCAGAGTCATTTAAGAACACCACTACATTTCTAAGAGCATGGGGGAGACTTTCTCATCTTTGTAAAACCCAATTCCACCATGGAAATTTTGGCCTGAGTATTAAATGCATCTTAATTTTTATGTTGTCTGTCTACATTGAACTAATACATATTCAACAGCACCCTATAAATTATTATATAATCACTGACTTAATCAAGGAAGTTCTAGCTTGAAGATGAAGTTAAAAGAAAAAAATCTTGAGGTCTAAATATCAATCTTCTCTTTCACTCAAAAAATTATATACTCATATAACACCATACTAACACAGAGAGATAAACAAGAAAGTTGATAATATGAAATACATCTGTACCTGTTGAAAGGGACACAAAAATGGACAGGAAGAAACAGAACTAAGAAAATAGTTCCACTTCATCAAAGTAAATACATTTTTCACATAAAGACAAAGTTAATTAACAAAAGGATTAGAGATCATTCGGTATAACTAATTAGGAGGTAGTATAATTGGACAGCTGCAAAATACACTTTGGCTTTAAAATAATGTTAATATTTACCCTCTATGCATTCAACTAAATTGCCAGATAGGTTGAAGGTTGAAGGGTAGCACATAAAGCTCTCCGTGATCTGTGGCAATGAACACTGTTGCCAGATATTGCAAATGGACTTAGGACTAAGGGCAGCTCTAAAACTGGGATGAGAACTGCTCCACG
The DNA here is from genome assembly GCA_013398275.1 of Promerops cafer. Lineage (NCBI taxonomy): Eukaryota > Metazoa > Chordata > Aves > Passeriformes > Nectariniidae > Promerops > Promerops cafer. The sequence continues at coordinate 140,081 of VZSE01005035.1, forward strand.
TAATACAAACTGGAAGGAGATAAATGCTTTTCTGTGGAGTTATAAGTACGTTTCAGTCACACATTTACTTCCTGTTTGTGAACTCTGATAAAGCTTAGGCCAATACAAACCTTGCACCTCATGGAAACAAATGGGAGTTTAATAGAAATTTATAATTAATTATTTTATATTACTTTGGCACTTCTATTTTCTTAGAGCAGCTGAAGGTGCCAGGGTTCTTTTGGGACTTACTTCGGTGCTTTCTTGGCTCTATACATTTTCACATTCCTCAGAGGAGGTAATACAGCTCTTGAACTGTGTCCTTCATGTTTCCACCATCTATGCCTTTCTCTTTGGAGTGCCGTCACATAAGGGGACATGAGGAGAGATAGTTTAAACAGAAACGTAAAAGTATGATTTTATGGATTTATTTTATTCTGTAAGGAAAGCACTATTGCCTTAGGAATTAAAATACAAAATACTTCATTATTAAAACCTTTAGTAAGGGCACATTTTTATTTTCTGATCTCAACTATGAATCTCTAGGAATTAAAATATGAGTTACTTCAATATTAAAACCTTTAGTAAGGGCACATTTTTATGATCTTCTCTGTGAATCTCATATACAGAAGAAGCAAAACTGATCCAAAGAAGAATCAATAAAGTTCTTGTTAATATTTCATTAAGTATTGAATTTTTATTTTTTTCAGATTCCAATTGTAGGAATTTGTTCTTAATGCTAATTAAAAAGAGTAATTTCTCAAAAAACTCCTGGATTTGGAGAACTATATATATATTTGGAATTTTTTCTTAATAACTTGTAAGACAGTATTTGATGAAATAAGTTAAGAAAGAAGCTTTCCTAGTAATGTAATCCAAATATTGTCTGCTGCTTATATTTTGCTTGGCTGATTCAGCAACAATTCTGACAGTTTAGTTTTGTTATCATGAAAGAGAATGTTTTTTAAGTTTTTAATTTTTTTTACATTTTCTGTGATCCCAGTTGGTTAAGGTTAATCATTAAGGTTTATCCATTTAGGTTGATCACATTAGAATGACACAGGTCTGATAGATATTAGTCATTTTCTACTGGTAGTAGAAATGACTGTCTTAAATTATTTGCCCCATTTGGGTGTTTAATGGTAGCTGAAAGTAGTCAGGCTCCAAAAAGCAATTTGAATGCTGTTAAACTAATTAAGGAGCTAAATGGCTCCATAATAAACAGAGGATCTTGAAAGTTACCTTCATTAGTTACAACAGGAAAAGGGTCATTAATGTGATGGGAAGTACCTGAAGAAGTGCCTGCCTGGAGGCAAATTCTGTCATCAGGGCAGTCTGCAGACTCAGAAGTATTAGTATGAACACTCTCAAAGGCTCCTGCCTAACTTCTTTTTTATTTTTCATTGGAGAGGAAGTTGTGGTGTTATTTAGATTGTCTATGAAGTATTTGTACGTTATTTTCCTTATGTCTCTTGTAAGCCTATAATATTTAATTTCGCATCAAGAAGGATAAACAAAAGCATTCTCTGTTTGGAAGGAGTAAGTATATACATGTATCAGTTTATTTCTGTATACATCACTTCCCAGTAAAAATAATCTTCATGAGCTGAGCAGGACTGTAGTTCACTTGTAATCTAAATAATCAGAAAATATGCTGTGTTGGAGCATACTGCTAAATAAAAGAAGTTAATTTTCATTTTTGTTAGCTGTCTATAAAAAATGTAATTGTTTGATTTACATATTAATATAAAGATATAGATGGATGCACTCATCTGCTTCACTGTGATTGTCAGGCCTTGGGATATGCATGCCAGCATACTGTGAAAATAAATGAATTAATGCCTCTAAGAACCAGCAATACAAAGTTATCAGTCACTTCTTAACTGTTAGCAGATTTTGAAGACATTTTAAAACTTCTTTATACCAAAATTCTGCAATAAATTTATTCATTATCTTAATCTCAAATTTAGCCAGATCAGTAGATCTATCAAATATAATTGGTACACCTGGAAATTTTTCTATTAGTAATAAAGCACAGTAGCTTCTGTGATAAGTACCTTCTGTAATTTTAATTCAGTTGCTAGATGAATTGGGTGGAATATACTGCAAATTGTCCTTTCTTAAGTCATTGACATTTTTGCTTTAGCAGAGCTAGTTTAATCTGATCTGACTGGGCAGATGTGTCCACCCCTGCAGATTCTGTCAGAGTCAATGGAGCTTCACACAGTTTTATAGCCATTATTTGATACAGAACTGGCATTGCTGTATAAAGTGTGTGCTGCAGAGGCTTCTATTTCTTCTGGAATATAAAGCAAGTGAATAAAAAAATGCCAGAATGGGACTGATAAAGAGGCAGAATATCTCACTTTCCTTTCTTTTATCAGTAAAAACTTGTTGATAACTTAAAATTACAAATATTTTCTTAGTGAAAACAATGCCCATTTTGGGATGGCTTTTTTAACATCTGTGCCAAAAGTGAGCATGGAGAAGATATAAAATAAGTGCATATTCCATGTTTTCTGTTAATTTATTTTGTTTACAAGATTATCGAATGCATTCATCATTAAGGTTTTAAATCTTTGGAAAATCTAACTGGATAAAGTACAAACATTCACATGTTCTTAATTTTTTGAGAGGGTGTCAGATGGGCAGGACTGAAAGTCAGGGAAAAAGAAAGAACCTCAGGCAAGCTCATAATTTGTAAATCTAAATCTCTGGTTTTGGAAAAAAACCCAAATAAAATAAATGCAACTAGTGATTACAGTTTTTCTTCTCCACATTTTCAAAAATATATAATAAAGAAAGATTAAAGTATGTCATCAATGCTATTGATTAATAAATATATTTTATAAGCCTTTATCTGGAGAGAACACAAATATAATGTAAGTAGAGATCTCTCGAATAACAGATACACAACTTGTGTATCAGATAAGAAACTTGTGTTGCTAAAGAAAGATTAGAAAGTTAAAGCATTCATTTACATGTTAATGTAGCTAAGGCTTCCTGATATTAAAAATATGGACACAAATGTAAATCTTAGAAGAGTGCAATAGTTTTCTGCAGACCATGTTACAAACATGGAAGTTAGACTCTATATTGTATGTGAGCTATATAAGGCTACGCAGAAATTAAAATTATGTTAACCATAGACTTGTAATAAATGCACTCAATTTAAAACCTTACAAATCACAGAAATAGTTTTGAAACAATTTTTTGAGCTAAAGTAACATAATTTGAACCAATATCTTAATAAATCCTTCCTTTTTCTTTCAAAGGGAATGTATTTTATAGAAATATATGTAATTTTCTCCAGAATTCAAACAATGGAAAACCAGGAAAATATGCCAAGCTTTCACCCCTGTCTTTATTGTTTGAGAAATCCTAAAAATTATGTGTGGTAGAGACAATAAATTTGTGTTTGTAGTCAAAATCTCTTTACTGGAAATTAAATTTAATCTGCTAATTAATTTTCTAAGTGCTACTGATGAGTGTCTCACATAGCCACAGTGATTTTGTGTTCATTGCTATAATTCTTTCAACATTGTAGTGAGTTGTGGTGGTTTAGGTTCGCCAATTCGAAATTTCCCAGCTAATGAATCAAATGGTGTAGTAGTTTTTGTGCTGGCCAATCACAGGTGCACTCACTAGGGTGTACTTACTTCTCTCTTGCTGTGAGATGGGATTAGGAGGAAGGCAAAACAGGCTCAAACTTTAAAAGGCTATAAAGAGAGTAACTAAAAGAAAGAAAAATGAGAAAAAGCAAACAAACAAACAAAGCCATTCAGAACCTTTCCCTCCCTCTACAACCTTTTTCTTCCCCACTGTCAATGTGAAGAAACAAAACTCAATATTTTCAGTCAGTTTACCACCTTTACAATAGTCTTTCATCAGTTCACTTGGGGAGAGAAGTCCCTCTTGCAAATTGTCAGGGAGAATTTCCACAAGAAAAAAAACAAACAGTTCTCTTGTGATTTTCAACTCTCATGAATAGCAGATGCCCCGGGAAACCTGCAATCATAGAAGTCCCTCCCATTTTCACACAGCCCTCCCACAGCTGTGTGTATGGGCCATGTCAGCTTATGAGGTACCAGTTTAAAGGTGAACAATTCCAAAACAAAGGTTCTCTGCATCTGTTTTCAACTCATCTTCATCACTGGGAGCAGAAGTCATCTCCTTTGTCTCTGGGAGCACAGACTCCTCATCACTGTTTCACTCTCTCCCTCTATTTGTCCAAAGTTCTCATAGAATTACATAGGGGCCTTTGCTAAGTAAAGCCACCTCCCCATAGTTCTTTCATGTGTTACAGGGAAAAGAAAGTCTTTCTCCATAGCCTTGCAAGAGGATTTCAGCCTCAAGATCAAGGCATCTCCTCATCCTTCTCCTCTAGAATTCATCTTCTTCATCACTGACTCAGTATATCATGTTGTCTCTTTACATTCTGGCATTTCTGGTCCTTTCTCTCTCTCTCGGGAAGGGTCGGAGCACTGAGAGGGTTCAAATCTGGCCCAGGGCCTGCAGATGGCCGCCTGACCCCGGCGGGCTCCGGGAGCTGCGGCAGGAGCCAGGATCGGCCACGCCGGGGGAAGGGCCAGGATCTCAGCCCCTTGGACACCACGGGAGCAGGGCTGAGGCCGATGGAGTCTCTGCTCCTGCCCAGCACCCACGGGGCCAGGCCAGGGCCGGCTCTGCTGGGCCTCTGCTGCGGCAGGGCCGCCCGGCCTGACCTGACCCCCCCAGCTCTTTGACAGCCGGAAATCCAGAGAGCTTTTCCCACGATTTCTTCCTTTTTAACATGGGTGTTTGCAGAAGCATATGAACTTTCTCACTGGTGTAACAAAGTGTCAATCCTCAAAGCTAATTACTGATTGGTTGTTTTTGTCAGACACGGAGGAAGCTGCTAAGAGCTTCCCATGGACTACTTCCAAAAGTGCACCCCTGGGCAAAAACCACCTCATGAGTCCATTTAGAGGGACTTCAGAGTCTCAGAAAAATGCAAATATATAAACAGGTAATAGCAATATCATGTATTTTCAGGAGAAAAATATCACTCGAGTATCTTGTTTGATGTGTAATCTTTTAGATCCAAAATAGAGCCTTGAAATGACCTTTGCTGTTTCAGGGATTCATCGTTTTATAAGTCTGCTTTTAAAGGGCTAGAACAACTTTGAAGGGTCCATTACAGCATGCTTCATTTGCGTTCTGTGGTTAGTCTGCTTTGAGTCTCCTGTAGAAGCAATGTATATTATTAACAGTAACAGTGGGAAGAGATAAGATAGAAGATCAGTAAAGTCTTGGTATCTCTGTACATAACTCCAGTGCCTCTTTCTAGTCAGTAATGAGCACCATAACAATACAGACTTAGAAATGGATTTAATTTTCTGCTGTTGGAGAAACACAGAAGCCAGCCCTGTTAACACTGAAGTGGGGGAGGAAGGGAATCCAACAGATCTTCTTTCTTAAATTAAGGAGATTCATATGGTTACTCTGAGACATTCAGTTCCCCTAGATGTTCTTGCTAGCCTGACCAGTCTTGGTCTCTGTACCTACAGCTTGGGAGCTGGACTTAGATGATCTTTAAGATCCCTTGCAAGTCAAATCACTGTATTATTCTATGATTCCCATTCTAAAAGTGAAGGTCTTAAAAATATTTGGGCTCAGAATCAGACCCACTTGGAATAATTCCAATTACCTAAAATTTTTTATTTTTTTAAATACATCTATCTATTCCTCCTGGTCCTCAGCACACACATATCTTGTTAAAGGAGTGTGCAGAGTCTAATTCATGATGTGTTTTATGCTTATGTTAAAAATTCTGTGTGGTGAGTCTTCCTCTGTCTAGAACTTGATAATTCCTTTAGCAATTTATCATTCCCTTCTAATGCCTTGACCCTTGTTTTCTTCACTTCTCAATGGTAGTTCACAATGCCAACAGTAATACAATCTGAACATTAATACAAATGTCCTCAGAATAATTATTTACTTGGAAATTTACCTTGGAACACTGACATCTTTATTTTGTGTGTGTGTGTGTGTGTATGCATATAGATTATTTAGCATGTGTGTATATTTATATATTTACACACACATACATATATTACACACACACACACACACACACACACACTCTCAAACATGCACTACAGTGAACATAAAAAGAATACATGATTCTGTATGATTCCACCCTTGTGGGAGAGCATCTTAATTATGGTGTGACTCCCCAGGAGAAGGAAGACCTTGACAAACCAAAGCAACTGTAAGACAGGGCCATCATATGGTTTGAGGGCTGGAGAACATGATATAGGAGAGTAAGCTGAGAATGCCTGGCATGATCCTACAATGATACGAACCTAAAGAGAAGTGGGCTGATGGCCAAATTTTGGGCTTGACTTTAGCTTTCTAATAGATATTTCTGAGCAAGAGTGGCCTGACTCTCCTGGAGGATGCCCTTCATGAGGCTAGAGACAAGAGGCACTTGAGGCACTCCTGGAGGATGCCCTTCAAGAAGCTAGAGACACATTGGACACTATGCTTAGGTAAGGATAGGAAATTCCTCTGTAAAAGGGCTATGTTGGATTGTCCTGATAAAGACTGTAGAGGTTCTCCAAACTTGAGAAGGAGAAATCTCTCCTGAGTTTGAAGGCAGTCCTCTTGGACTGCCAGCAGAAGTGTTGGTCAGCATAACCTGCAAGATCCCTTCCCAGTCTAAATTATTCTGTGATTCATCAATTTGAACTGTTTAACAAAATGATAATATCCAACATGGAAGAGTACTCATGATGTTAGGTAATTGGAATGGCTTTATGTAAGACTGTAGTCTCACAAGGAAAGAATATACTTGTTTGAAATAAGATGAGGACAATAATTTAACCAAATGTGCTTTTTTGTCTATTCACCCAGTTCAATACATTTTTCTAGTCAAGTTTCATGAAGATGCTTATAGATAATTTCTGTCTCTAATAAAATCTTTTTTAGCCTCAGCAGAGGTTTCTCTTATGAACAATGTAATTTAGTATTTTACTTCTTTGTGAAGATAATCATATATATTTTGGGAAGGTGTCTAGGTATCATATTCAAACTGACAATGGATCACTTGGAAATTTGGTCATATTTCACACTTGAATTTTTTACTGAATTGCTGGACCATAAGCAAGGTATATTACATCTGATTCTTGAAACTTGGAACATACATTACAGTTGCAAAGATATGTTTTGGGAGGATAGAAATAATTCTATATCCCAGTTCTGAAACCCAGCCTATAGGTTTGTCTTATCTGGAAGAGAGATTTTATTTTCTTGTGCTATATACCTTATCAGATTCATTATACTGATTTAGACTTATTTAGAAACTCTTTTCTGACAGGTCAATATGAAAGTAACCTAGACCTTTTAATGAAGTAAACTCTGTAAGTATAGATGTGGCTAAAGCAAATGGAAATAGCCAAAAAATTATCTTGGTGCTTGCAAAAAGTTTAATTCAGAGTGCAGGATCCAATTAAATCCTTGAGACTCTAAGAAAACTGTATTAGAAAAACAATCATGAGATGAGTACTAATAATCATGAAGAATTTAATATGAAACCTCTCCAATGTGCCTCTCCAATCAGACAATAGAAAGCTTGATGAAAAATATGAAGAAGTTATTCAAAGCTGTGTAGATCAGATGCCTGCACTCCACAGTGTTATGCATTCAGAGGAGAAGTGGGTACATCAATATGGACCTGGCCTTAGGCAGCTGTGCTTGGCCTGTGGGACCAAGTGTGCTAAATCTAAATCCAGATCTTCTATCTTCATATATAATTCTGTCCATATGGAAAATGATAGGCTATTCCCCTCCCTCTTTTGTCTCACAAAATGTTCTGACAAGTATTTCTGATGATCTTTTAAAAGCTGTTGTGGTCCTACATATGTAAACCAATTTAAATAATAAATCTGAGCTGGGGAAAAAAACTTGTCTGCAAATTTGAACTTGACAAGGACTTGACTTTTGAGACTGCTGCACTAAGCTTTTTAAGATACTTTGAAAAGTACATTTCTTGAAGTTTAAGAGCACCAAAAGAACACTTACAGTTCAACAGTGCATTTTAAATATTTTAGAACACCTAGAAGAGTATGCTTTGTGGCATATGGTAATGATTACATTCTGCCTCCTGGAAAGGCTAGTACTTGCTTGGTGGTTTCAAGTATCCTAGAAGCAGATATGTGAAAAGGAGTACCACAGGAATTTAGCTATTTATTCAGAGCCAGACAGCAACATCCTGCATATCAAAACTGCAGAGTATGATCTTTGAGTTTGCTCACATGCATGGTGTTCCTCAGTGCTGGTTGGCCTCTTTTTATATATTCCCTTCCTATGCTGGCAGCTGTGGATGTGTGTCTTTTGCTCATTATGCTGACCATGACTTCAGTCACAGTTCCAGAGCTGTGGTAGAATGCAGGGAACCCTTTTTGCACTGTTCTAGTCACATGGTGTGGTTCTTCCATACAGAGAGGAATTTTCTCCTTGACATGTCTAATCGATCTTTAGCAGTTTAAACATCTCAGGTATTTGTAGATTGCTTTAATAGGACATTTTTCTAAAGAAATTTTGTTCTCTTACACTCTGTTTTTGGAGAAAGACTACACTAACTTTCTCTTGCAGCTTGAGTAAAAACAGTATTTTAAAGAGAGGATATTTTTTCATTGAATATCTTTTAAAATGTATTTTATGCTTACAGGATTTACCTTGGAATTTAAAGTATTGCCAAAGTGAATATATTTGATGTTTTGCATTAGGTTTCTCCTACCGTCTTCTATATTTTAACTTCTTTGTCATTTTGGTCAATAGTACCAAATAGTACCTATTTTTTGAAAGACTTCTGGAAGAGGAGTCCTATTTCTACAGATATTTTTGTCTATTCTGATGAATGTGCTCCTAAGTTAAACAATTGGAAGTTCTATTGCTCAAAGAATTTCGGTAGAACTCCAGTGGCTAAAAAGGTTTTGTCTAGCGTTCCTCATCTTCTGCCGATAAAAATGTTGCCCCTATTTACCACAGAATTTACAATTGGAATTATTTAAAATTTAGTCTAATTCTAATTACTGTATTAAAAAGTGACTAATTATGTCTTAAAGTGAGAAGAAAAAAAAAGGTATTCCAATTTTCCTAGGTATTTCAACAAATCTCCTCTTGAACAACCCACCTGATGCCCCAAAATACTTTTCACATTACAAAAATGTTAAGAAAGGTAAGTTTCAGTTGTTCTAAGGGACAGATGACCTCTTTTTCTTTGAAGCATTGTGTACAGAAGTAAGCTAGGAGATCATTTTTGCAGAAAATACTCTTAAAATTGCCTTTCATTAAATATTTCTCTTTGAAAATGATGTTTACTTGCATCAACTATTGTGTGCCAGTAAGTCTGGATGGAATCCAAGTCTATTGCTATCTCTTTCTCTTTTCATTAAATGTGACTTAAAAACAGTGATTGTGTCCAGTTTCTCCTTGGGTCCCTCAAGAATCAAATTCTAAGGTTTTTTTAACTCTTCCTCCATTTTCTCTGTGAAGTTGTGGATCCTTTTCCATGAAAGAAGAAATAATCTCTGAGCTTTCTTCAGGTTCTTTGCAGCATAGGTCATGCTTTTCCAAACCTATAGATCCTGCAGGTTTAAAAGTATGTTATAAGCCACATTTTCTCCTTGTGGAATTAGCAACTTACTAAAAGCACTGTTCCTGCTCAGAATAAAATTAATACAATAGTTTGATGGTAAGAAAACTTAATCCTGTCAAATTTAGCTTCATGAATAATTCACAAGGTACAATTTCATGTTTATCCCGTTATTAAAGATGGAAAGTGTGTGTATGCCATCCATGCTTTTTAATAACAATTTTCTAGTACTTGTAGAGAAAAACCCATGCTGTTACCTCTGCAATGCATTTTTTTTTGTTCTTATTTGAATTTTGATACTGAATGTAAAACTATTGTAGACATTCATATTTTAAATTATTTTCTTCCAGAATATCTCAGCTGAGTGTTTATTAAAATGTATGAAAAATGTTACAAACACAAGAGAAATAATAATATTTTTATAACCTCATTGCCTGTGAATCTTTTAGAAGTAGAACAGGAGTTTCAGAATGTTCAAAACTCAGGTTTAAGTTGGTGGAAATTATATTAGAAATGTCAGCACAAAATGCCGCAGATAATAAGCAATGTTATATCTTAAATATAATCCAAACAGAATGAGAACAACTTAGTCCTTTTGTGTGCTGGTTTTTCTATGCTCAACTCAAGAATAAAAATATGCCCTAACAATTAAGACTGCAACACCTACAATATTGTCAGGAAAATTTCAAAATTCTCTTCACTTAAGTTATGAAGGACACTCATACTTTTTTGTATCTCCTTATATGGTACTTCTAGTGCATGATGAAAAAATGTTGGAAACCTATTTCAATTAAAACCCAAGAAAAGGGAAGAAGCCAAAACCAGTAGTAAACATATCGGTCACCACTGAAAATAGAATGGAGTTAGCTTATGAATAAATGGCAAAGTGTAAATTTGAAGGAAACAATGTTATAGCAGTATTTAATCTTAAATCAAATGGGTTAATAAGGTAATGGTGGGAAAAAAAGAAGCCATAACTGTTTATTCGCCTTTTTCCTGCATCTTATCAGATGTGTTTATTAATTATGACATTTTTAAATGGTCATCCCTCAAGAAATTTTTCTAATACTTTATTTTCTAATAGTGTGTCTTTTTTATGCATCCTAATTTCATGTTACTGATTGTCTTCAGATGTTCTATATTGAACAATACACAGGTGCTGTGTTGCTATTGTGTTTCTAGGTATGTAATTCTAGTACAACTGCAGTGTGGCTAGTTTGTTAAATGAAAAAGTAAAAAGGAGAGTTTTAACTATGTAGACATATTTCCCCTATAACTTTACAATATTATAAACTGGTAGAGATCTTTAGTCTTAAACAGATCTCAACTATATTGTTCTCATCATTGAATAATATTTTGTAAACTCTGAATAATAAGTCACAAAACTCATGATAAACAAGACTAGAAGTAGGGACAAAACAGCAATTTGAAAGGCTGCATCTACTGTGTTTGGTTCATAATCTGAGAAAATGCTGAAAATATTACTATACAAGAGAGATTTCATATAATTAAAAATTTAAACTCCATATTGTTCCAAATCCAAACCTTAAATAAATCTTGACTATTGTCAGCCTTTCAGGAATATCTGTCTGTACAGAACTTTTGCTTTTGGAAACAATGTAAAATACAAGAGTCTTCTCTAGTTGTGAGCATAGCATTGGAATCGAAGCTTAGCACAAATTCCACTTTGTTTATGGTCCCCCATACTGTTCTCAGTTGTTATTTACCCATTCATTCAGCCCTCCTGCTATATTACCATAGACACTAATCCTTATATTTTTGTTTTGTCTGTGTCATCCTCGCCCTTAAGACAGGTTAGAATTCTAATGCCCAAAAATACTCCCACTCCATTCCACAACAATTTGACTTCTCCTGAGTTAAAACTTGTTTATCAATTACTAATGCCCTACATGTACTCTCATGCATATATTCTTCCAGACAATTAATGGCAACTTGTATGCAGTTGTGCATAGAAAAACTATGCACTATGTATTGAATCTTAACCCCTTTGTTGCCACAAGGATGTAAACAGGTTTTGTTGTAATACAGTTTCATTTTTTTTGATGAATTGATGTCTTTCATCTTCCACATGGGTATATTATAGCTCCAGATCAGTTCTTTGTCTTTTGTTCCTTGATTTCTGAATGGATTCTGGTTTTTAGTTGGCCCTATGTTTTAGTCTGGGTATAGCTTGATTCTTGTTTTATCTTGTTCTTTGTATTCCTACTATCAAAACCCCCACAACTTTAGAAACTACTTGCAAATGTGCTGTGATCTTAAGGATCTGCTGAACTAGTTTCATTTGGCACATCCTCTACTTAGATTTCTTCATCTGCTTTTCATGTTTCCACAACGAGGCATTCCCATTCTTTCTCTGTTAATACCAGCTTAAAATTTTCACTTACCATAGTATTTAAACTAGATTTTTAGAAAACAAAAAAGAATTGTAAATAGTACAGATTGAAGAATGACATGTTTAAAAATCAGGCGGGAAAGGACCTTCAGTAGCCGTCTAGTCTAGTCTTTTCCATGACTGCCTAACCTCTCTTTCCTTAAGACTCAGTACGTCTTCGTAGCAGCACTCCCTCCACAAGGGCTGTTCTTCTGTAATCCCAGTGAGGGTGTCTCTGTAATCCCAGTGAGGCTGTAGACCCCTCACCAAGGCCCTAAGCAGGACACCCCAAGAATCACACCATGTACGTACGTTGAAGACTATTGCCATACTTATTTCTTCAAATCACTGAGTCTCTTCTGGTCCAACAAGCAGTTGGTGGTTGATTATTTTTTTGGGGATGGTGGTGGGTTGCTCTTTTGGGGGTTAGAGGATGAGGAACCTCCGGGGGAAGGTTCTGAATTGAAAATGAACCAGCTGTGGTGCATGTAGAAGTTAATTTCCCTTAAAATTTATCTCATAGTAATATAAGTCATTTGAACGTCAATAGGAAGTCGAATACATGATGGAGTAACAGTGATTTGTTACTGTTGAACTCAAATGATGAAAGTTCTTGTTTTTCTATGTGAGCTTGCATGGATGCTGAAGATAATTACTGTATTGTGTATCTGCTATCTTTTTGATTAAAAGAGAGATTGCAAAGAGTACTAGGCCACCTGCTATAGCAGTAGATTGTCTGCTGTGTGGAAAGTAAACTGTTGTGCTCTGCAAACTGAATGAAAAACGTTCAGAATGTTTTTTTGAGTTTTGTAAGTGGTATTATTATTCTGAGTAGTAAAGTTTTACAACATTAAAATTGTGCGCATAGTAGAGTGGTCCACAGTTGCTTATAGAATCATAAAATAAAAACCATAAAATCATAAAATTAAAACAAAAAAGGAACAAATATATGTGATGATCTCCAAAAGTGGAGGATTATTTTTGTTCTCAGATACTTAGGAGACACTAACCTAAGTAACAGCGACAAAGACAAGAAGTATTTTTATTGAAGTTATTTCCTAAAAATGGTGAAAAATAACTTGAAGGAAAATAGTGATAATCTTTAGTGTTTTATTTATGTTTTGGCCAGCTATCAATCTAAACGTCCTATGTGAACTAAAATAATAGAGTGAAATACCTGGTTCAGTTGCTCATTAAAACCTTAACTAAATATTTTTCTATGTCAAAACACAGTGATTTGAAAATATAATTTAAAAACAACTTTCATTTATCTTGTGTCCATGTATACACATTGAAATAGAGATCCAAATTTAATTATAATGGTTCAGGAAGGTCAGGGCTCCAGGTTTTCTCAATTTTAGTAGTAGTGTGGGAATGGCATTCCTGCTCCCCTCCTCCCACCCACAGAGATAATGGGCTGAGGTAAGAACAATTTACTGGAAACAGCAATGAGGTAAGAAAACAAATACTGTTGGCAACAACACTGATAACAAGAGTGTACAGAAAGAGGGTGTTTTACATGAAAAATGCTCACCTAACCTGACGTTGCATAACCCTGAGAAAATGAACAAAACGGTCAGGCAGACCTACTTCACCCAGACTTTTTTCCCACCCAAAGCCATGCCCCTTCTCAGAAGTGAGGGTCCCATACTTCCATCCCCCAGCAGTGACGTGAGGTGGCATAGAGTAACAACCCAGACACAGCCACACAGCTCCAGGTTCCAAACCCTCAGTGCTACTTTGAAGTATCTCCCTGTCCTTGGCTGAAGCCAGGACAGCATAGAAAGAAGCAATATCAATCCCTGAAACATATTGTATAAATTTTGATTGAATTTTCTAGATCACCTGTGCTATCCAGCCATCAAGCTTGGAGCTGCAACTTACTAGTACCTTATACTTGTAATTCAGCATTTTTTGTTGGTTCCGTTATTGATAAAATGCATAATAAAAAAGCTAGTTTACTAACGTTTTGAACTCTGTAGTAATAAAATCCTTTTATAATCCAGGACGTGTGTTGTGAAGACACAGTAATACAGACTAAAGATATTTGAGTAGGTTTGTATTTTGGTTTCTTTGGTTGGTTGGAGTTTTTGTGTGTGGAAGGTTTTGATTGTTTGATTGTTTTTAATTTATTCCCCTGCCTCCTGACACTTTCTACTTGATTCTACTTTTATCTTCTGCATAACAGTATGCGAATGTACAAAGCAGTCCAGTCTACTTATAACTCACTACAATTACTGTAATTCAGTTACTAACAATAAGTAACTTTAATATTGTGCATGACATAAATAATGGCATTTCATCCAACATATTGCTGTTTCTGTTGTTGCATACAAAATCAAAATTATTTAAAATGTCCATCTTTAAACAGTGGTTTTGGTTGCATTATTCCCATTCACTTTTAGCTGTATGAGTTGACAAGTGGATTGAGCACTTCACTGGTAGATTGCAACTTGCTGGATATTGGTGCTCATACTAGTATGTTTGTTAAAGTCTGAATTTCCAGGATTCTGAGACCTTTTGGCATGGCTCACCTAATACAGTATATTTTAGATCCAAAATTGTGGATTTTGCCTTAGATATTATTGTAGCCTATGTCTGTGGAACTGTTATTTTTCTTTAACACATTTTTGGAGGACAGGGTGAAAAGGGTTACAAATCATACTTCAGAAAAACTAGTTATAAAGACTCAGAAAGTGTTCTGAGTAGGAAATCATGCTTTCTTTATGTTTTAACTCCTATCAGTTTGGCACTGCATAGAAAAGTAAAAGGAAATTACTTGCTTTTTTTGCTGATTCAGCATGCACTCAGCATTGCTGATGCAGCTCCACAATGAGCTCCCAAATGTACGATAACTTCCTCTCTTAATAAAGAGAATTTTAAGTAAAAAGGAAGGCTTTCCCACAATCCTTTGTTCAAAGAAGTGTAACTCATGAAATAAGTTCACATGCAATACTGTCTGACAAGATTCTCCTTGTAGTTCCAGCTCAGGAAAGATACAGTGCATAATACATCAATGATTTGTTCTTTAACCATAGGCCATCACCTCAGATAAAAGTCTTGGCATTTGGGAAAGATATATAAGTGGATCAACATCCTCAGCTGGATCACTAGTCACAGGAATGTCAATTTGACAGTTATTCATGCGTGGGTTGCAGTCACTTTCTGAATAAAAGGTCCTTTTATACTCGACCTGTATGTACCTTTCTCCTTAACAATACAAAACCACAATTTCTTTCACACTGCAATTTCTAATTCCTTATTTGGAAACTTAGATTATATAGAAAAGACAGTCTATGACAAATTGTTCAGTCCTGTGTTCCTCTCTCAGATGACCTTTAATCTTGGCTTTTCTTCTGTGAATTAGATTCTCCTTAGAAAGAGTGTTTATTTAAGTCTTTTTAGGGGGTGCTTTTATCAAGGGCTGAACCATCGCTTTTGACCCTGTATCGGTTTCTCTTCTTCAAAGGAAAAAGGTATTAAAACCTCTTCAAATCTTTTATAGCTTAAAAATGTGTTAGAGGGAAGAGTTTATAGAATTAAAAATGACAATAAAACCTCATTCAAATTAAAAGCAGAGTCCAGGGCATGAAACAAAATTTATCTGAATTAAAGGTACAAATATATGTTTCTATTGCCACTAGCACAGAGTCTGTATATGACTCTCTTAACATTTGCATTAAACATTAGTTAACATAGACCTATTGAAAAAAAATCAGAAAATTTATATTATCCATGGATAAAGTTATCTGACTATGCTGCCAACTTTTGTGAAACCAAATAAAATCCTGTATCATATTCTGTATCTATTACTTTTGCCTGTATCATATCCTGTATCTATTACTTTTGCCTTAAAAACAGCACCAGAAATTAATGAACTTAATTTTTGTATCCTTATATATTGACATTTTCCTCTGCTTACTATGCTTGTGACAATACTTCAGGGTTTATTTTTGGTTTTGGCAAGATCACCAAACTTTTTCTCCTCACTACTTTCCCATTTCAGATTAAACAATTGATGGTGACCAATAAAGTTGCAGAATGTTCCTTGGAGCATAAAACGACTCAGCACTTTCTCCCAAATTGCTTTAAAAACACTAAAGCTGGAATTTGTCTGTTGCTGAACACTCACATTTCATTGGCACAAAGGCTGAAAAGCTAGCTGATTCATCGGAACCCTATTCTTTTAGTACAGTTTTGCTGGGCCAGAATTGTTTTGACATTGAGACAAGATTAAGAAAAAATCCAGATCATTTGCCAGCTAAAACGTATTTGATTTGCATAATCTCCCTATCCAACTCTTTCTCAGTACTCCAGGTGGAGAGTCACTTTATGAAGTTAGAATAATGCAATTATAAAACAGTTTGGGTTGGTTATATAGTCCAACCCTCCCTGGAAGAAACAAGATCAACTAGATCACGCTGCCCTGACCAACCCCATCATGAATGGGGGAATGATTCTGTAGGAATCTTGTACAGTCATCCAAATCTCATCAGAGACACGGCAGTGCTGGAAAAGTTGTAGAAAAAGAAATTACATTTGTCAGTATTGGAAAATGAGCCTCTGTTACCATGTTATTCCATATTATCATAATGTAACATATGCAAAGGAGTGTCAGAGCAGGGGAAAGGGAGATAGCAATTGGAAAACATATATTTAATGAAATAACACGTATAAAATCATAGAATCCTAGAATCATAGATTATTTCAGTTTCGAAGGAGCCTTTACAGGTCATGTAGTAACCAATGCAATAAACAGTAACATCTTCAACTACATCAGGTAGCACAGAAACTTGACCAACTGGGCCTTGATTGAATATTTCTAGAGATGGGACATCTTCCACTTCCCTGGGCAACCTGTTCTGGTGTTTCATCACCATCAGCCCAAAAAGCTTATTCCTTGTATCTAGTCTAAATATACTGTCTTTAAGTGCAAAACCATTATCCCTTGTCCTGTCTAAGTAGTACTAAAAAGCATGTTTCCATCTTACTTATACATCCTTTTGAAGTATTAAAAAGACAGAAAAAAGGTCTCACAGAGCCTTTTCCAGGTGGGTCAACCCCAGCCCTCTCAGCCTCTCTTCACAAGAGAGTTTTTCATTCTTCCAATAATTTTGCAAGCCCTTCCTCTGGATGCATTCTAACAGGTCCATGTCTTTCCTGTGCTGGAGACTGTAGAGACGGGTAAAATACTTCAGCTGGGGACACAGAGGAGCACAGTAGAGGGGGAGAATCACCTCCCTTGGCCTGCTGGTCATGCTGTTTTTGATGCAACCATGGATATGATTGGTTTTCTGGGCTGTGAGTGCACCCATACAATCACAGACATACTGGGGTTGTGTCCAGCTTTTCATTCACCAGGACCCCAGGTCCTTCTCCAGTCTTCCTCCAGAGGGCTTTCAATTCCTTCACCCCACAAACTGTATTGAAACCAGGATTGTTCCAACCCAGGAAGAGGCCCATTTCTTAAGCTTGTCCAGATTCCTCTGAAGAACATCACTCTGCTCAGAGGCCCACTGAAGAACTTGAGTAACTGTTTCTCAAAGTACAACACCAAAACTCTCCCCTGTGATTATTGTAATTAGAAATCTTGCAACACATCTTAATGGTAGACAAATATCTACTAGAAGAGAAGTGAGACAAAGAGAGGATCAGAAATTAAATTACCCATCAGAGCCCATGCTTATCAATATCTCATAAGATTTAAATGAAATTAATTACTCATATTACAGGTAAGGTATGACTTGGATTAGCAGTTTCTCAATCCTCTACAGCTGTCCTGAGATGGTGCTGAAATCAGTCAGATTGAACATTAGTTTATTCAATTCAATTGAATAATACATAGCAAATGAAAAGTCAAAAGGAAACAGACTGTAAACTCAGATCACACTTTGCAAAAATAGTGAGCATAATTCATTACCGGAAAAGAAAATGAAGGGGATTAACTGCAGACATAACACTGAATTTTTGAGAAATAGAAATTTAATGCAGGAGGTATGGAATAGACTAGTACTTTGAATATAAAGAATGACAGGTAACTTGATGAATATCACAAGCAGAAGCTGAAGATCACTTTATTGTTGGGATTTTTTTCACTTTGAATTATCCTCTGATTCAGACATGAAGCCTCAAGTGTGAGGGAACCAAAACAATTCAAACCACAATTATTGTAAAGCTTGGTGGGACTTTGGAGTAGGAGAGAAGACCTTGTAAGGTAGCAACATTCTACAAGAAAAGATACCAATCATGAGTTTGTGTGATAAATCACAAAGATTCTTCTAAGTTAAATAATGACATTACTAAAAGAAGAAGAGAGTAATTTAATGGATAATTTAATACTGGGATAATAAAAGAAAATAGTCATATTGTAGACAAATGTTGAATGCATTTTGAAGCAGCTTGGAAGGAGCCAGAAAGAATGAGTCAAGTGTTGTTAATCTTCCTACTGAATTGTGAAATTTGAATCTCAGTCTTTATAAAGTAACTTTATTGATTGAACATTGTTAAAAAAAATCTAAATTAATATTTTAGGTAAATCTGACTTGGAAATAAAAATCTATTATAATGCAGGAATGATAATTACAGCATATGGAATTCAGGTTTTGATTTTCAGAGCAACAGGAAAACAGCCTAAGTCCTAATCAAATACTAAATTTTTCTTTGTCATGTGTGAGTGTTTCCTTCCCCACTGTTTTTTCAGTCCATTCCAATTTTTCTAAGTTCACAGGACTTTGAAAATACTCCAGAAATTTGAGATTTCTCTCTGTGACTATTCCAAGTGAAGAGAATGATACATAAATTTTCTTACTTTTGCTTATTTTTGAATTGTGTACTGGTGAAAGTTGTTCAACCTTAGGCAAATCACTAATCCTCTCTGACCCTCTATTTATCTCCATGTAAAATTGGCCTAATAAAAAGTCCACCAGAAGCAAGCATGGAATTTAAGCTAGACAAATAGCTTGTAGCAGTAGAAGAGTAAAACTGGCATAATTAATTGAACTGCAGTGAAGCTAATCCTACTGGCAGCAGTAAAATTGTTCAGTCACGTAAGTTTTACTTTGTTACAGTCACAAAAATGCTCTAACTGAAGTAAATACAATGTGCCTATCTTTCTCCCCAGTGAAAGGCAGTAGCAGAGGCATTAAGTATATTTCTGTTCATGTTAGTAATTATATAGCACTTAAGCAAAGGGAGAGTAAAATTTTACAAATACTGGTGAACCTTAAAAATGTGCTTTTAGGAGGCTACTGAGTTACCATTGAAACAGAAATTGCAATCCTAATTTCAGCCTAGTGAAAAGATACACATATGAATACATAGTATTTTTCCTGTAAACTCAGAGTTCCTAGGAATTTTAAGCTTCTTCCTGGGAAAGAGGAAATCCATAATCATGCTATTTATAAGCACTACTATACTTAGTACAGCTAATAACAAGGTGAGCAACTTCTTATCAGTCAGTTTAATTCTGCTTACTTTTCATAAAGTAACAATTTAGTAGGAGAGCTTAGATTTGCTAATTGAGAGCCCTCTGAGAGCAACTGATAAACCAACTTATATGAGAAAAATCTTGAAATATTTCTTGTAAGTTATAAAGCATGTTAGTTAAAAATACCTTACTAGATAACTTGCAGATGAAAAGAAGGGTACCAAAGAGAATTAACCGATGAAATTACATCCATGAGAAAATAACTGAGTCCAGCTTTTAGGGTTCTTGCATATTTCTGATTTATTAGTTTACATTCTGAAAATTCTAAACTATTGTTATGGACTTCTATAGATGTATTCATCTTTTTCTCTTGCCATGATACGGGTATCAAGCTATGAGATAGATGTGCTACTGTTCACCTGTGCAGGCAAACAACAGCCCTTTTGTTAAGATTTTGAGATTGCCCTAGGCACTCTTACCAAAATGAAAAGTATAAACACATAGATAATATAACTGTGGAAGTCTTTGACATCAATACATTGATTCTTAAAGTTAGTGGGCCATACAATCACAGACATACATTCTTAATTAAAAGAACCCTAGCTGAAGTCACATGAACAAAAGATAAAATTGCTAGGTGCAGCTCTGTACAAAGCATCAGACACATGGAGAAAAAACACAATATTGTCAAAGTTTTTCTGTCTATGTTGTACAACAAATAAGCTCCCTTTGAATGCTCTTATGATGCCCAAAAGTCATCCAAACCATTTTAATTCTGGTACCAAGACACAAGTTTCAAATATTTTAATTCTGCTCTGAAATTTTTCACAAATGACAATACGTAGCTGTTGGCAACACTGATCAGTAATACATTGTTAATGTGATGAGACTTAAATCACGCTGAAAAAGAATGCAATGTATGAAAATACTAGAATCACAGAATCATAAAATACTTTTGGTTGGAAGGAACCGCCAAAGACCACCTAGTACAACCCCCCCCTTGCCATGGGCAAGGACACCTTCTAATAGATCAAATCACTCAAATCCATCAAAACTGGCTTTGAAAACATCTAACACTTCCAAACACCTCTTATTCTTCATTCCATTATGAGTTTTCCATGGTTTACATATAACCCCACAAATTTATCTATCTACTGACATCGGTGTCAGGGAACGAAAAGAATTCCCATAGCAGAACGTAGCAGTATGATATTTATAGCATTGGAAGAAATCTCAGGGTAGAAAGTGTAGGAAGGAAATTCCTAGAAAGATAAATTGGAAAGTGGTAGAAGTTTGGAAGATATTAGATACTTCTGGGTTTTTCTCATTATAATCAGTTATTTTTAATAATATACAATTAAGCTTAAAAAAAGTATTATAATTGTTAGAGCTCTTTCTATTGAATATATAACTTTGTAAAAAGATGCTTTGAAAAACTTTACTGGGGAAAAGAACTGTATTTTACAGTGAAATGTGTTGGCAAAGTAGGAAGAGGGATGGATTTTGGAACCTGTGTTTGACAGTTTTCACCTTTGTACAACTTAATGTTTCTAGATCTCTCAGTTTTAATTTGTTATAAAAGATTCTATGTAATCCTAAAGACCTAACTTTGGGTTTTTTTAACCCAGTGCTCAAAGCAATCACATTTGATATAGGAAATTTTCCATTCACATCTCTTACCATAAGTAAGCATGAACTCATCCTTCTTCAACTTTTCCTGACCATGCTTAATTACAGATTTTTTACTAGGCCAAGTCATATGTACTTGAGAGAATTACACCCTTTTGGTCTTGTGCAAAAAGCCCTATAACCTTGGCCCTTCTAACTAGAATTGGCCTTGAAAAAGGAAATCATCATTGCCTGAAAGATTAGTAGTAGCGTTGCTGAGACTACCCTTGAAAATCCCTTTATTAAGACAGGTTATATTTCGTCCTTATCGTTGCTTCCTACTGTGCCCACGGACCATGATAAATCTCTGAGAGATGCAATATCCACTCCTTGCAAAATGGTCTTATTTGGTCTTATAAAATGGTCTAATCATTTTAATGATTTTCTTTAAATTTGGTTGGATGGGATATATGAAGAACTTTATACAGCTGAGCCCAGGAAAGGGAACTTTTTATCATTAAGGTCTTCAGTGGTCTCCTGTATACATGTAAAAGACAGAACTTTAGATCTGTTCGTCAAAGGAAGGACAATGCTCTTGAATTTTCCAAGAAGCTAGCAGATAGTCTTCCATCTAGGAACTGGTTTCCTTTTAATAAATCTGAGTAAAGGTACTATGAAGTTGCTTTGCCCATTTTGGGGTCAAAAAGGTATCAGTAAAACCTTCCTATATGGAAATGTTGTGGATATTTGGCAGAATGCAATTAATTTATACATAGTTGGTCTACTATTCAGAGCACCAATTAAAAAAATAAAGTTTCACTGGCTTCTTATTTCTGACAAGGAACTGATACCGGTCATGCAAATGTGAGAATGAATTTGCATGAGCTTAAAGATACTATACATAGAAAGTATTCTTTCTTCTTTAGGTAAGGGAAAATAAATGCATAAAAATAGAATGGTACAGAGAGAAAAACAGATTTAAGGGACTATAAAACTAGTTATAAAAAAAATAGGCTTTTGCTGCTGTATCTTTAGAAGGGCTAAATTGGTTATGAAGTACAGTATTGGTTATACTGTTATGAAGAAGAAAAAACATAGCATGCAAGTGACAGGATGATTATGTTACACCACGGATCATCACAGTTGCAAACAGAGCTGAAGCCCAGGTAGATAGTTAAATCAGCTTAGTACTTATTTTTACTGATTTACTGATTTACTGATTCCTGTAGGCTTGTTTGGATGACAGCAGTATGATCTCCTCTTGGATTTTCCAACCTAATAGATCATCAGAGTATCTTGACTTATGCTGACACATTCTTCCTTGGTTCCAAACATTTAAGGGATTTTTGTAGTTCTAAAATAAGTATATTATATTGCCAAATTAGATATCTAAAACTTATATTTCCATTATCACATCAATTGCCCTTGTTTTTTTTAATTTAAGACTTGAGCAGATTTTATATTTTTTGTACCAGGCTCTGATTTTTATTGTCTTATAATTCTGAAGTACACCATTTTGGAGTAAATATGCAATTGATGAATTATTCCTTTGAAATTCTTGAGTAACTCATAAGAAACTCTTGTGGAAAGCTCTGCTTACTAATGTTCAACTAATAATTGCTAGTTTGTTTGTATTGAATATGTTTCATATTCCCTGGATTGCATGAAATATACCTTTGAATTTGTTGAAAATGCATAATCTGATCTGATTTTAAATTTTAGTCAAGCATCGAGTAAGAGGGGAAGTAATAGTTTTTCCCTCCTGACACGTTTTTGCTCCATTTTATTTCATGAAAAGTTGTTCTTAGCCCATTCTAAAGAAATACAGTAATATCTGAAAATGAGTGTTAAAGGTAGCAGACAGTTTATGGACAGTTTTTAAATTATTTTTTTATTTGGGAATCAAGTCTTTTAGTATTTTGAGTCTGCTCTCATTTCCAATATGAAGAGGGAAGAGAATCTGTACAATGATTAAGCATGTTTTGTGCATCTTTTAGCAGATTAAAGCACAGAGTGTAGACTACTGCACTACATCAACATGAATTATGGATTCTGGAGATATGTGTCTGACAAACAGGTATTATTTGTGTTTGAAACATCTACTTTGAAGGCAAAATTAATCTCCCCATGCAGCAAAGCTCCACCTTTTCTAAAAGATACATTTAAGCTTTTTTTTTTTCCTTTTCTGACATATTTATTGGTAGGATACTCTTTATTCCATCTTGTATCTAGTAATATGTCCTTTCAGCAATTAGGCTTTCATTTGTACAGTTCTAATTGCCCTCATACTGTCACCTGAATTCTGATTCCTGCAGACAGTGAACTTTTGCACTGATTTGCTTCCTGAGATTATAAAAAAAGTATAATAATGCTGGGTGGAAAAATAATCCAAGTCTTCATGTCATTTTTTGGCATTGTGGTGGTAGCTGAAGAGTAGTACTTGGTCCTTTACATATCAAAAAGATGCTGACGCAAATACCTTCACATTTAATTTAAAACAGGTGAACAGATGGATTTCTAGAGACCCAGATTTGAGCAAACAGTCTGGATTTCAGAGGATCTTGTAGCAATTAGATTGTTAGCAATTAAGTACTATTGACATGGCACAAGCCGTCATGAGAGAAAAACCTTCTGCTAGATTGAAGATATGCAGATCCCCTGGGAATTTGAGCCTGACCCAGTGAGGGGGCCCTTTGGAGTGTGATTTGCTGTGTGATTTTCTTAGAGTGGATTTTTTTTTCTTTTAAAACAGTGAACACTAAGAAGTTAGGAGGCTGGTACTTTCTCTATGTGTGCCTAAATAGATCTGGCTTATTCTAAGGATAAATAACAGAAGAAGAAAAGAAAAATGACAGTGAGAATATAAACTTCCTGACGTTGTCTGCAGTTGGATACAAAATCATAATATTGAGATCAGTACTTATATACTTAACCATATGAACAAGAGAAGCACAAGCTACATACAAGGGGTCTAAATGGTAATAATTTCTTGGATATGTCCTTTCTAGAAAGTTATGAAGTTATTTTAATACAAAAAAGTGAGTTGTAGCAATTACAAATATACAGAAGCATGTGTAGGCCTTATACGTCCCTAAAAACTCTGTGGTATAGTCTACTGGATATACTGAACAGGTGATGTAATGAGCACTTGAATGATAATATATCTTACAATCAGCAGGTTTCCTTTTCAGTTAATTCATTGTACTGACATCTTGTGTTCTTTTTTATGAAGATACTAGTACCAATGTAATTTTACTTGGAGCAGATAAAACAATACTCCATCTGGAAAGGTTAATCTTATCCAATATAGCACTGCTTAATATGTCACAGTGCTTTAAGTAAAAACAATTATAAAATTAAAATTTAAGACTTTAGAGCTTGTACAGAAAGAAAGGCCAGCATTTCTTGTCATGATCTAAATTGATATGTCTCTCTTGCAAAATATCCTTTCACTTAATGGGAATAAATTGATTTAAAACTTCTGTGTTTTTTACCATTTGAATAATTTAGTTAAGACACTTCCATAAGAGCAGTAGCTTTTCCCCTCAGGATAATTCTATTCATATCAGTGGGAATAAGTCATTAATATGCCATTTTACAATCTTGACCCAAAATTGGATATTTTAATTTTGTCAATACCAAAGACTAGACTTTGTTTATAGCAGTTTTGATTTAATACAGACACAGGACTTAGGAAAAAATCAGTATGAGAGAATAACTTTAAAACCTCGAAAACAAATAGTAACATAGTGTTATTTTCATGTACTTCAAATAAAGTAATAAAAGCAAGGAGAAAAGAAGATGGGATTTCCACTGCTGGCTGAATCCATGAATTTTACTTGAAGGTCTGATATTTGTTTGAACTTGTTCCCCATAATGATGTGTTTGTTGTAGGGGGAAGACTGGAACTGAGAAGATTCTGGTTTGAGAAATTTTGTGCAGTACATCTTCTATAACATCATTCTACATTGTTTCATATGTGTTCACACAATATATGAGAGCAGAAGTAAAACTATACAAAAAAATTATTGTAAATTTTTTTTTATTGTAAAACAGCAGAATAACATTTCATTGATGACCACTGGAAATACCTATATTTTCATGGGCACCACTACATTAATAAAAACAGTCAGAATTGTCCAGTTGGAAACAACCGCCTTTTCTAACTGGAAGAGTGAAAAAATTCCATTTAATTCTAACAGGATCTGTTGGGTCAGAGGAGCTCCTCACAGTGATAGGCTGTTTTCTCACAGTGATAGGCTGATGAATACTTGCTATTTCCTTAAGCCCTTCTAGATACATTTACATAAATGTCAATGTAGTAGTTCACATACTTGCATTAAGCCTGTGGCTGTTCTGATGTCCATCTATATGGATGAACTTCCAGTCCTTTTGTGTCTGAGGAATAATCTACTTTTCCCTAACATCTTGATGTATCTTGAAATGAGTTTCAAGAGCAAACCTATCCCCAAAAAGCTTGACTTGTATATAAATTAAACAAACAAACAAAACAAGCCAAAACCAACCATCCAAGCAAAACCACATGCACACACACACAACCCCAATCAACCAACCAAAAAACCCAAAACCAAACAAAAACCCACAATCCTGAGAAAATAAGCACCTATGGCAAATTTCATAATACAATAAAATACTAATAAGATATTTAGGCTTAAGCAAAACTTTTTTATGATATATAGTAAGCAAAAAAATGTATGTATGAAAGGCTTCACAAAGGGTTTATTTAAAAACTTATTAGATTTAGTATAAAATTCACTACAGAATTCAGTAAACCTTTTATCAGTCCCTAAGAATAATGAAAAAAGACGTGTTCCAGGATTCCATTCTTTCTTGGAAAAAATAACTTCATGAAGTTTTGATTCTTCAAGAGCACTCCAGAGTCCAGAGAATGAAACAAACATTTTTCTGTGGAGACATGAGAATATATGCTATAGTGGGCAGTTTCCTGAAGTATTTGTTCACTTACTGTGAAAAAAAGCTGAGAACATTTTTTTATATAATGTGACTTTCAATGATGGATCATGGAAAGCTGAGAATTTACTGTTCAAATGTGAGGACTGTAAGGTTTGTGACGCTTAGTCACAAAAAAACTTAAAAAGGTTTGGTGCTGGGCTGAGATAAATAAAAATAATGTAATTTCTAGGGTGATGTAAAAACAGAAATTAAGGAACAGAAATTAAGAGATTTTTCTCTGTCCCCATCTTTTTACAAGGATGAGTGTTAGAATACCCAGGTGGTGATTTATTAGCTTGTGTTGCTCACAGCATACCTTATGGAGCTTGACAGTCATGCAAACTGCTGTGAACATTGGAACTTTTACAGAGTTTACTGATAAATAATGTTCACTTAATAAGTGGTCATTTCAAATGTTATTTGCTATGTCTCTGCTAGTATGGTTAAAATTTATTTTATTTGAAATTTATCAGTGATATTTAGAGGGAAAAATGAGGAAATAATTGAACATAATAGTTTCCAACTAATTATTCAACAGCTATATGCAACATACAAATGGAAATAAAATTATGAATAATTTCCAAAGATCAAACAGGATTTAAATTGTCATAAATATAGATATAATTCCCTTTCCAGATGTTGCTAAAAGCAGAGAAAGGCTTTCCAGCAGATGAGATATAATACTGCTGGAAATGCCACATAGAAGTAAAGAACAAGGAAAAAAACACTAAAAATATACTTTCGAAGGTCTTTTATCTAAAAAGCAGAATCAAATGCTTTTGATAAGGCAAAGACTTGCAGGAAGGCACCGAGACAGATTCCAATGAAATGCCAGTTCCAGTAGATTTTCTAGAACAAGAAGAAATGTATAGCCAAGAGGACAAGGTAATAATGAAATGCTGTTTAATGGCATTAAACTTTATTCAGGTGTCTAACGGCATTATGCTACATAAAGGATTTACCATAGTATCCTCACCACTGGTGCCAGTATCATAGCAGCATAATTTTTTATACACACATACACAGGGGAAAATACAAGTATGCATAATACAAAATTCACATACTTGACTCTTAATATTGTCAAATAAAAAAAATGCTGCATTTCAAAATCTACTTATATTCATTAAAAAAAAAAAAAAATCACTGAAATTCTGGATTTTGCTATCAATGTAAGAAAAGGTAGAAGTAAAAGATTTTACCAGGAAACTATATAAAGAAAAGGCCAATTTGAAAACCCCCTCAATTTTTGTGCAGATTCAAATAGATGTATTTATCATATATCTATACAAATTTTGTAGGTTTATTTTAACAAAAGTAATTGAATGTTTAGTTCAAGGTTGAAAGCTGACAACAGATGTTAAGGTAGTGAAAATGCATTGGTGGTTTGCAGTCCTGAGGGATAAGAGTCAGGTAAGGAGTAAAGTTAGGCCCCCAAACTTTAGGAAAGCAAACTGCCAGCTCTTCAAGGAGATAGGCAACAGAATCTTCTAGGACACTGCTGTCAGGGACAAGGGAGTGGAACAGAGCTGGCAGATCTTGAAGGAAGTCTTCCACAGAGCACAAGAGCGAGCAATCCCTAGGAGCAAGAAATCTGGCAATGAGGGCAGAAGACCAGCATGACTGAGGAGGAACCTGATGGTAAAATTAAATGGAAAGAAACAAATACAGGTGGTAGGAACAAGGACAAGTAAACAAGGAAGGTCAAAAAAGGTTGACTCCTCTGGTCAACAGTGCTGAAAAACTGGTGACGAGGGATGAGGAGGAGGCTGAGGTACTCAAGAACATTTTTGACTCAGTCTTCAAGGGAAACCTCTCCTCCTACATCTCCTGAGTAGATGGACAGCAGGATGGGGACAGGAGAAGCAAAGTCCCCCCCACTGTAACTAAAGATCAGGTTCATGGCCACCTGAGGAACCTGAATGTGCATAAGACTATGGGACCCCATGAGATGCACACCAGAGTCTGGAGGGAATTGGCTAATGTAGCTGCCAAGACACTCTCCATAGTATTTGAAAAGTCTTGGCAGTCAGCTGAAGTCCCAGATGATTGGAAAAACAGGAAACATTGTACCTATCTTTTAAAAGGATAGAAAGAGGGACCTTGAGAACTACCGACCTGTGAACCTCAACTCTGTGCCTGGGAACACCATGGAACAGATCCTCCTAAAAGCCATGCTAAGGCACATGTAGGACAGAGAGAAGACTCAGAACAGCCAGCACGGCTTCATCAAATCCTGCCTGACCAGCACAGCAGCCTTCTATGATGGAGTGACTCCATCAGTGGAGAAGGGAAGGGCTACAGATGTCATTTATCTGGACTTCTGAAAGCATTTGACATGGTCCCCTACAATATCCTTCTTTCTAAATTGGAAAAAAATGGATTGTTGTGTGGGCTGCTAGGTGGTTAAGGAATTGGTTGGATGGTGGCAAAGGGTAGTGGACAACAGCTCAGAGTCCCAACGTACATCAGTGACAAGTGGGGTCCCTCAGGTGTCAGTGTCATTAACACTAGGTTTCCCCATTGCTATTAACCATCTCCATTCATGACATAGATAAAGGAATCAAGTGCATGCTCAGCAAATTTGCAGGTGACACCAAGCTGAGCGGTGCATCTGAAGGACAGGATGCCTTCTTGGGGGACTTGGACAAGCTCAGGGAGTGAACCCACACATATCTCATGACATTCAACAAGACCAAGTGAAAGTGCTGCACCTGGGTTGGAGCAACCCCCAGTACAAACATCTGTCTGGGGGATGGACAGATGAAGAGCAGCCCTGCCAGGAAGGACCTAGGGGTGCTGGTGGGTGAGAAGCTGGACATGAGCAGCAATGTGCAACAAAAACATCTGAGATAAGCACTGGGTTCTCAGCACCAACAATTTTGATCTTCCAATTTCTGCTTATAAGCTCTCACTAATGCTGATGTACACATAAATTAATACCCATTTTATAAAATTTGAGATCTTAGCAGAGGTTTCTACACAAGAAACAGTGGAGGCATATCATAGCTGGAGTAAATCCTCATGAAGTTTAGAGGGGTAATTTACGTTTAGAGAGTATTTCTACTATGGGTCCACGATAACTATATTTATATTTCCTTACCTAGGTTAGGAAATTGATTGCACTGGCAGTGATTGCAATAACATCACCTACATTTGGAGCAATTCTTTCTAGTTACTCATTTTCATGGATTAAGTCTCTAAGTTAAGTGTATCACAAATGCAGTGTAAACATACTGTCTTGATAATACATGTCATAGCAATAAATGAATCATCAGTCCCCAGAAGAATCCTGGAATTCTTGAGGTCCAATTGTTTAACAATTGAATAGATGAATATATGCTAATAAAAGAGTAAACGGAAGTGTAACAACTGAATTTCAATTCCATAACTCTGAATACCCATAATGCATACATAAAATCTGACCCAGACACCTGAGGTTTCCATTGTAACCCATGTAGAAAAGAAGTAATTTTTAGAGTGCAGTTCATCATAAAGCAGATGTCTGAAATACCTTAGCCTACTTGTAGATATACTGATTAAGGTAAGACGGATCACACCCATTAAGTGCCTATTGATTGAAAAGGGAAGCTTAGACGACTAGGTGAGGTTAGAAAGTAGACTTTCAAAGTTAGTTGAATCTCATCCACAGTATTTTACAAATGCCTTGCAGTATATTTAATGTGTCTTCATAGTTACCATTGCCTCACTCGCACTGATCTAAATGTTGCTATACCTAACCAAAATCCGTCCTACATACAAGTCCAAAAAACATTCTAAAAATTTACTGACTGAGGTGGTACCAACAGACTTTTTAAAATAATTTTTTTCATGTTGGCTCATTGATTATGAAAGAACGATTTTTATTCTTCAATGTATTTCATCCTACTCCCTGCATTTCTGATGTTTATGAGTACATTTTTAATTCCATAGTCTGGTATGTATATCTGCCACAGAGAAAGCAGACACTGATAAACTACACATGAAAAGACTTTTATTACACAAAGGAGGAAAACAGATGAACAAAGCAAAGTATTATTTCTCACTGGAAAAAATCTCTGAGCAGCTAGAGATGTTGAGGGATATTCATATGAATCATGATACATCAATTACTACCTAAAGAGGTTAAAAGCCAGTGTACAAACAATCACTGATTTGGTTTCCAAGAATAATATTGCAATTTCATACTACTGCATTATTTATGTATGATTTGACTTATGAAATTACTCTTTCCCTAGAGTATCCTTGACCTCCAATACCATGTTTGCAAAAGAATGAAAGTTCTTGCATTTGAAAACTTTTTTTTTATGGATCTGAGGTTATTTCCACTCACCTCAGCATATTTCCCACTGGAGTATTCATAAGCATTGTAGTAAATGTCATGTCATTAAAGTAACTAATTGAAGTAAACTTGCAGTCACTCACAGTTTTTATATGCAGAGGAAAAAATAATGGATTGTACCTTCTGTTTTTCCCTGTCTGTATTTAGAAATTGGTCAGCTACTGAGCATTTTAATTAGTATGTAAAAATTTTACAAGTCAGAGCATTTTTTCTCATTAGTTTTAATGCCTTCAATCAAAATGGGTATCAATTCACTGCATTATTAAAATCTGGAAGTCAAGAAATATACCAGAGAAAAAACTAACTCCACTTTGGAGACTATGAGATTTACATCAGTAGTGGAGTTGCACTTGTAGTTCTGTGCAGGTGTCTGTGCAATAGCTGCATTCTATGTGCAATTAGTTAAATAAGGGGAAAAATATAATGTAGGTACACTTGTTTTTCAAGATTCACTCAGTAAACCTCTATAAAAATACAATATAATTTTAATTTCCTCATTTCTGTATTGGATTTCTTATGACTTCTGAACACCTTTACTATTATACTCAAATTCAATTGTCAGTTTGGGATGATTTTTTCCTGCCTAGAATGAGCTCCTAAAATGCTTTCTACCTCTTGCTTAAGGAAATTTGATATATGGACAAATAAGTCCATTTGTTTGGAAATAGAACTTAATTTTTCCTATCTCTTTAGAATTAAATTTATGATTAATAAATACTGATTGCAGAACTAAATCATTGTTACTTCATGGTCTTATGGATAAAAGCAGTAGGTGAATGCAATGTACCTGACCGCTTTGAAACATATTAGCATTTCTTTTGACACTGAATTTTAGAAATATGGTGAAGGAAAGGAGGAAGAAACAGACATTTTAACTCTAAATTTGGGCCAAACCCAAAGGATCAATCATAACTGAAGACAGAGAGGCAGTATATCCCAGGTCTCCACATATCTCACTCTTACTTTAGCAGACACTAATAACTGTCAGTTTAAATTTCCTTATTTTATGTCAAAAAACAACTCTACATTAAAAAGTCCACACATCATTCAGTCTCTGGGGCATGTCGAAGCCTTATTTCTCTTTGTTCAAATGTAATAAAGGCACAACCTAATCATTAACTGTATTATGCCATTGCCATAAAGAAACATAGTCTTTGTAATACTGTGTTTCTTTCATTCAGGGGGCTATTTCACATAAGGGGAATAGGATTTAACAGTTGTAGGAAGTGCCCTTGTCTCTCTCTACAGCTGCCTGAAAGGAGGTTGTAGCAAGGGGGTGTTGGTCTCTTCTACTAGGTAATTAGTGATAGGATAAGAAACTGCATCCAGCTGCACTGACTTCTAGAAAAAAATTAGTCACCAGAAGTGTTGTCAAGCATTGGAACATTGCTCAGTGAAGTAGGGGAATCACCATCCCTGAAGGTGTTTAGGAGATTTGCGGATATGACACCTAAGGGCATGGTTTGACATGGTTTAGTGGGGGACTTGGCCGTGCTAGGTTTATGGTTGGTCTTGATGATCTTACAGGTCTTTTCTAACCGAAATCATTCTATGACTCTGTGAGTCTTTGTTTCTATAAAGAATGTGAGAGGAGTGAAATTAAAAAACATGTTCAGTGGTCATTTGTTTTTGCTATGCCATTGCTTACCTAAGGTTTCCTCCATATCTCCAGTGAAGTCCAGAAGGTTTTATTAACTCTTAAAATTCCAGGCAAATTTCTTTTTTTTAACTTGTGTGTTGTTTCCAGAATCAATACAGAAATTGCATTTTAAATTTTCTGAAATATCAGGTATGGATATCTAATATCTCTACAGAATTTTATGATTTACCATCAACTACACCAAAACTTGGCAGCCTTAAGTATAACCTTGGTTAATTTTCTGAAATAGTAAAAAAGTACTGCTTTTTAAAGAGTCCAAAACAGTACATCTTCCTTACCTCTGAAAGGAACATTATATAAATTTACCTATTTGAGTGAGATTTCTCATTCAGAAATTTAGGGGAGCTTCAAGATTACTATGTGGAGATTACAGGAGATGTTAAAATCAATTTGACCTTTACAGAACTTTTTTATATTCCAGCTGTCTCTATCAGCTTTCCAGTAACTTCATTATTTATAGCAAGTCATTGAAGTCTACAGCCAAGACAAATGGCAGCCTGAACCCAGTTTTAAATTCCAGCTAAAGCAAGGAAACTCACAGAGAAATTGCAGCTGCCCTTCACTTACTATACAGACTTTATTAGAATGGAATTCTAGTGTATAAGAAAACCACAAATTTACACATTTGACTTCAGGCATTAAGTGGTTCCTAGGAGTATTCTGAATAATTCCAAAAAGACAGGTTATTTTTACAAAGAATTGTCCATATCTTGTATTCTATGGGTATCTTGGGAATGACTTAATTCAAGCTTTTTGGCTAACCACAGCTAAAATATAAGACAAATCTAAAGCCACGATCAAGAGTATCTCTATTTTACATTTTCAAAAATTTGTGTTAAATTGTGATCAGAATGTAATTCTTGAACTTGTAGCTTTATAATAATAAAAAAAATCCTGATTATAGAGCAATTACAGGCAATATTGTGGTTATCAGATAGAAAATGTATGAGGTCTTGAATAATGTCTAGACAAACCAAAAAACAAATAAACTAGTAAACCAGAAAATATATTCTACATATTAATATTATGTACTGGTGTACCAAAAAGAGTGACTTTTTAAATGCATAGATATACAGTCTATATATAGTCAAATCTAACTACTCTTACTGTTATTCATAATTTACAGTAATTAAGAAATCTCAAATTTATTTTTGGATTTGTGTTTGTTTCTCCCTTCCTCAGTGTTTTGGAAATCTGTGGCAGATGCTAACACATTTATAAGAACCACTTAAAGAAGCTGTTCCCTGTGAGTACAAGCTAATGGTTGCATGGAATAAAGAGCATAGAAAATACTGGAAACAAAATCCTTTTACCATGCTCTGAAACAATTTCTCTATGTGGGGTAAAAGATTTAGTAGCACTTCTGGAGATGTTTTGGATATCTTCTTTCTTTCTGACCCCACCCTGCAAAAAGCCCTTCCATCTATGGACTTTTGTAAAATCATTAACTCTAAAGGGTACAAAACTCTCTTTGAAAAAGGAAGGATTTACATTTTTAAAATGTACTGTTGGTCTAAATGCAAGTTGCAAAACCAGAGACATGCAAAGTCCAGCTTCCTATAAACTTGCACAAAAGAGGCTAAATTATTCAGTAGAAGTGAAAAGACCCTATGAGAATTTGAACACTAAATTTGTGTAGGATCAGATTTCAACAGATTTAGCAGAAGAGAAGTGGCAAGAGAAATTACAGGAGGGAAGTAAATTTGCAACTTAATCTGAGGTTGGATAATGATCAATCTGATACTTCAGAGAGGAGAACAACTAGCTAATTAAAGGTTCACTTTGATGTGATTCTTCACTCAGATCCGTAAATGCAGTCTACATATAATTTAAACGCCTTAGGTCCATATCCATTATTTAGGAAAATGATTCTGTGGCAAGGGTTTCATTATGAATAGACTTAGTTTTTGTTGGTCAGTTTGAGACTAACTTTAGAAATAAGCAGTTTTTGTTAAATGCAAACTTTGTAAAAAAAATAAATCAGAGAATTTTTGGAGTTGGAAGGGACCTCTGGAGATCGTCTAGTCCAACCCCCTGCCAAGGCAGTCAACTAGAGCAGGTGACACAGGGACATATTCAGGTGGGTTTGGAATGTTTCCAGAGGGGGAGACTCCATGACTGGCCTGTGCAGCCTGTTACATGTTCTGCCACCCTCAATGTAAAGGATTTCTTCCTTATGTTGAGATGAAAATTCTGGTTTAGTTTTTGGCCATAACTCCTTGTCCTGTCACTGGGTACCACTTAAAATAATCTGGCAACATCCTCTTGGAGATATTTATATGCATTAATTAGCTCTCCTCTCAGTCTTCTGTTTTCTAGACAAATGGTCCAGACCCCAAATCATCTTTGGGACCCTTGACTAGACCCTTTCCAGTGGCTCCTTTCACTGAGGAGCCCAGAAATGGACACAGCATTCCCGTTGTGCCTCACAAGGGCTAGTAGAGAGGGAGGATCATCACCCTCAACCAGACGGTTACACTCTTCCCAATGCGCCCTAGGGTACCATCTGCCCTCTGGGCCTCAAGGGCACTGCCAGTTCATGGAAAACTTGAGATCCATCAAGAAACCCAGGCCTTTATAAAATAAATGTGTTACAGTTTTAAAGAACACATAGCCCTTTGAAGTATTTTGGATTGAGAGTTTTATGCCTCAGGTGACAGACTCAATAGGAATGTTAGTTGTAGTATGTTCTGAAATACATGGATGGCAGAGGATTTATAAATATGCAATGCAATTATTATTAAAGAATCACAGGGTCACAGAATCAATCAGGATGGAAAAGACCTCTGAGACCATCAAGTCCAACCTGTGACTGAATACCTGAGGCTGCCTGAGGTCAGGGTGACCCAAAGGCAGTACACAGCACTCATATATTTGGCCTCAGTCCATTGATCCAGCCTGTGCAGATCCCTCTGTAGAACCTACAGATCAATCTACTCATCGAGAACCTACTCATCTAGGTGTCACACTGCCCAAGGGCACACTCAGTCCCTCACTCAGAAAACGTATAAATACTGAACAAAACTGCCTCCAACACTGGGCCCTGGGAAGCAGCCATCAACTGCATTTATCTCCAGTTACTATCACTCTGTGGACCCAGCCATCCAGCCAGTTTCCTCAGCGAAGAATACACTCATCCAAGCCTTAACCAGACAGTTTCTGCTGGAGAATGAATTGGGAAACAGTAGCAAAGGCTTTGCTAAAATTTATGTCGATAATACATTTAACCTTTCCCTCATCCACTAGGTGGATCACCTTGACATGGAAGGGAACCAGGCTGGCCAAGCAGAACCTACTTTTCACAAACCCATGCTACCTGGGCCTGATCCTCTGGTTATTCTGAACATGCCATGTAATGGCATTCAACATTATCCTCATCCTGACTTTCCTGGACACTGAGCTCTGACAGACCTAGATTTTCCCAGATTCTTCTTCCAAACCATAGAAATTCGTAGATGGATATTACATTTGCTAACCTCATCAGCTGGGACTTCTCCAGTAAATCACATTTGATGACAAACGATTGTAAGTGGCTGTTGTGGTTTAGGAATAGTATTCCCCAACTAAGTGCTATCACTGAAACACTCCAAATCATGCGTAGCTCACTGTCTCACTTCCTTCCCCTCCTCCTTCCCCATGTAGCAGGATGGAGAGGAAAATTAGGGGCACTAAAGGTAAAGATCATGCATTGGACTAAAAGCTATTTACTGGAAAAAGCCATGAAATAAGACAATGAACAGTAACAGCAACAATATGCAAATGCAACAAGTGCAGAGCATGCGAGAAAGAGATGAACAATCCACGTTGCTCTTCACATGGAAGCCTGTGACAACACCCAATCCATCCCACTGCTACATGAGCTGTAAGGGAGCCCTGAGCCTGGCAATGATGTGAGGTGGTATGGTCTGGGTCCTGGCCATGCCTCTTACTGCAAAAATTAACTCTGTGGTGGCCAGAACAGGACAGTGACTTTGTGAAGCCTTATGCCAGCTCCCTCTTAGGGAGAGGCCATCTGTCCCCATAGACTGGTGTCCAAATTATATAGTAGGTCACTACCCATTTTGCACTGTATTACATGGTTTTAATTCTGCTTCCCATTCCTGTCTATCAGTTCAGGAGGCTGGCTGCCCTGACGATAACTGGCCTTGCTATAAAAGATGGAGGCAAAGATGACATTAATTACCTCAGTCTTTTCCTCATCCTTTGCTACTAAGTTTTCCTTCACATCCTATAAACATAGGACTGTCTTCATACAGAAACCCATTTCAGATTTCCAACTAATAGAAAGCCTATGTAAATTAATTACAAAGGAAGGCTTCTGGTAACGTAAAGCTGAAAAATCCTTATTTTAGATAAAGGTAAATGTATATATTAATACCGGATATGTATTACTGCCTGGTAAATTGACTGAATTTCTATGATTTAAGTTCTGTGAAGGCCAGACAGAACCCAGGTGATAAAAATTGTAATGTCTTCCATCTCATCTTCTTCATAGCCATTAAAGATTCTGTTTATTGAAACTGCAATTGTATAAATTATTTTACAGGTAGTAAGACAGAGTCTGACATCTTGTACTTGAAGTCAGATGAAAGACTGCCAGCAACAGAAATTTCTCTGCTGTAGCTGATTTATTTTTCTTGTTTCCAGCTTGCAATAAAGTTCAGTATTCAGAAGTTTTATGCCTAAGCAGCTAAAAAGCATTCAGTATAAAAAGCAGGACAGCAAAAAACACGTTAATAAAGTCTGTATTCTCTTTAGAGGAAAACAGTTTCCTGTGTTGACTGAGATTCCAGCAATGAAAGTATTTGGCAGGAAAAAGATCTTTCTGTAACAGGGTGAGGGTTTTTTCCTTCAATTTAAGAACTGTATCTATAAAGAAAACTCCTCAGATTAATCACTATTCAAATTTTCTCTCTAAGCTGGCAATAACTTCTGTTGTCTTCTTATCCTTTGAAAAGATCTTTACAATTTTAGATTAGGCATGAATTTATTCCTGGAGCCATACCTCATAATAATGACAATAGCCTCAGTGAATGTTCCTTTTCTGTACTGAACTTGTATGATATCAGAGGATTTTTTTTATAATTATGAATGTTTGATTTTTATGGGAGAAAAAATTAATGGGTAAGTAAAGCTGTATTTCAGAATCACACTTTTTTTTTCCTGGGGTAATAATTACTGGTAGAATATCAGGATGTCACACCATTAATTAGGACCATGAGTTATTTTCCAAGTATGTTTTTGCTTAAAAGAGATAAGTTTTGTTAAATATCCATTCTCCTGATGCTTGAGTAATCATAGAGAGTAGTCATAGGAGACTAGGGGTATAAAGTGCTACTCAGCTGAAACTGCAAACAACTGAGAGCAGTTCACAGCCTCTGCTTAATATTTTAGGGAAACTTTTTAGGAGCTTTACAGACTACTGCTTTGTTGCTTTGACTGGTTCTGCACTCCACTCAGTAAGGATTCTTGGTATGCACTACAAATGAACAAGAGATAAGCCCTGCCTTTGTAAACCATCAATCTTGCCTCAACACTGATTTAAAACAAATTTTCTTTAGTGATTTAGAAAATATGTTTATATTTGTAAATCTATAAAGAAGTGGAAAGACCCCTAATTTGTAAGTTATAATTCCTACCCATCTGACAGTGTCTTCATGTCTCATTTTTTGTTCAGTGAAATCTGAAGTCCTTTTAATTACCTACCCACCCACATTCAAATAGGATTCCACAAGTGATTTTCTGTTTCATGAAAATTGTAACAGTGTAGTAAACTGTAAATTTGAAATGCTGCTTTGACAAATACTCCTTGTTATTCCCATATATCAAAGTTTCATATCATCTTAAAGATCCTTATGTATTACGGGTTATACTGTTTTCTCATTGTGATAGGAGTGCCTGTAGACTCAGAGAAATGCTTTATTGTGAAGAAAAGATACAGTTTTACTATTTCTAAAATGCACAACTCTATGACAGTGATTTTGTTCTTTATTATAAACACAAAATTTAAAACTACAGCAGGCTCTTAAAGTAGAGTGTAAAAATCTACTCGAACAGTTGAGTAGGACAAACATGCTTGCACTGCAAATAAAAACTCAAACCCTAAATATGTCTCATAACTCTGTACAAAGGATATTAAGAGTTTATATGAAGGCTGTTGGTGTTTATATTTTGGCATATATGAAATTGTACATCATGTCTTTATACTCTTCATTCTTACAAATCTTCAGACTTTCAAATTCATATGTCTTATTCCAAATGATCATTCACTTGATAGGACTCCATAAGATGATTGTCAATTGGGAAAATAAGACTATCAGAAACCTGTGCCAGTCCAAGCTCCCACAGATAAGGAGCAGTCCTTCTATCTGCTGTCTGGTCATATTCCAACAACTAATCTTACGTGACGTCAGGAATATGGACAAATAGGCACTGATAATATGAAAATAGCTCGAGAAATGGGACTATTTGCTCAGAAGATTTGGGGTGTGTCTATGACCAGGACCACCAACAGTAGAGGTTATAACATCAAAAATCCTGTGAAAAATGTTTTTTCCCCTGTTGCCATTATAAAACATATACTAGTGATCAACACAATAATAGACAAAAATTTGGCCCAAGGTATCAGATTGACAGAGAGTCTCCAATGGTAGGTATTTCTGAGGTCTCAGTTTTAGGGTCAGATCTTTTTAGTGTTATTATAAATGACTTAGATACGGGAGTTCAGTGCACACTAAATAAGTTTGCTGACTTCCACAAAATTCTTTAAAGTGATACCAATAAAGAAAATTCTTTTTCCCTTTAGAGCTTCTTCTAGATTCAATAGTTCCTATCACATACCTGGGATGTCAGTGGGACATTTGAAAATGTCCTAGAGTTACACTGCCACATAAACAAGTATCATAAACATTTCAATTATGGAGCAAAAATGACCAACATCTTTGGCAATCTAAGTCCATTACGAAATACAGTAATTCAAAAGCAGTTGGTCACTTTCTCCCAAATAAATTGCATCCCTTGCTCTTTCTTTTTGTTCACACTATTTCCTTCACTTAACCTGGTGAAGAACATCCTTACAAAACAGTGTGGGAGGTTTTCTGCACACCAAGCTAGAATCAATACCTTCAATTTGGGAACAGATGGGAGTCTAGCATGTACTTTCATTCACTAATTAGAGGCAGACAGAAAATCAAAATTTAACATTCCTTCAAGAAGATAGCATTTGATAGGGAAACAAGTAATTCTCATTTTGAGTGGGAAAATCTGGCAGCCAGTGAAGTACTGTAAGTCAGATTCCAAATATTTTGGACTTTTCACATGGTAATATTAAAAGCATGAATTATCTATCCAAACTTTAGTCTTACAGAATTTGCTTATATTTGCCTGTTGACATTCACTGTCTTTGACACATCTTATTCCTTTTTATCAGCAGTGACTGTCTTCCCGAGCCAGACTGATCTATTGAACTTTATTGTTCTCCAAATTATTTTCCAACACTTTAAAATTCTGTAAAGTGCTTTAAATAGATTTTTATGTTCTGCAAAGTGAATTGAAGATTGGTAAAATGTGCTGAGCCTATAGAACAAGTTACAGTATGAGCAGCACTTCAGATCTTCATCACTGCCTTTCTTGATTGTTCAAATTCTGACATACAGGTAAAGACCACACTGCTGCTAGGTGCCTACCAAGCCACTCTATCATTCCCTTTATCGCAGGAGAGAAAATAGGATGGGAGAAAGCTCAAAGGTCAAAATAAAGGCGTAAAATAAAGAAAAACAAAAGCTACATGTGGAAACAAAGAAAGCCAAAATATTTATTCTCTAGTTCCCATCAGCATGTAATACCCAGCCACTTCCTTGGAAGCAGGGCGTCAGTACCTATAATGGTTGTTCCAGAAGACAAAGATCATACAAATGAATGCCCTTCCCCACTCCTGTGAGCTTTTATGTTTGGGCTGATGCCATATGACATGGAATATCCCTTTGGTCAGTTTGGCTTGGCTGTCCAGGCTGTCCCAATGTTACTGAACAACTTATATTTCTTTAAGAAGAAACCTATGCTGCAATGGGGGAAGATGTTGGTAAATTCTTTGTACTTTAGCACAATAGCGTATATTCCTGATATTTGTGGTTAATGCTTAGTTTTGTATCATACAGTGCTTATTACCAGAAATTAATGTGGCAGTGTGTTAGCTCCCTGCATCTGTGACTATCAAGGCTCATGCCAACCTTATGAACTTAGTGATCAATATGTTATAGTGGATATCTTAGTTTTGAGAACAAGGATTTTTTGTCAGAATAAAGATTGATAAGAGAACTACATATCCGAGTAGATCTGGCTACATATTTGAAATACTCTCAAGGAGAAAATATTTACCAGAAAATCTGGAACTGTATCCAAATAAGTCTATGGAAATAATTATCATATATGCATGTATTCAAGAAATGAGATGAGTATGAATTTGTTTCAAGACTATAACCTGTTCTACTAGGTTACCGGGCATGCATGCTTTGAGAAGAATTCCTCATACATCCCTCACTGCTAGTAAAGTAATGTCAGCTTTCTAACTTAGTAAATTGGTTGGAGGGTTTGTTTCCCAGTTCTTGGTGACATCAAAATCTTGACCATCCCCAGTGTACTGAGGAGGGGAAGAGTTGGAGAGGTAGCCTTGATGCTGTGCCAGGATAACTCATGAGCAGCCAAAACCTGTTATGTTATCAACCCTTCTATCTAGCAATGCAAGTGAATAGCACTGTGAGGCACCCACGTGCAGGGTTAACCCCATCCCAGTCAGACCCAATACAACCATTGTGGAAAGAATAGTTCAGACCAACTGATTCTTGGGAGTTCTGTTCGTTGGGAGTCCTTTTAGAGCCATAACATTGAATTGTGTGCGTGTTTATGTACATACTACGTATGTGTGGGTCCATTTATGCATGTGTGTATATGAACTTCTGATACTTTTAATTATGATCTGTCTGTGGTATTGTCATAATTTATCAAAGATAGTCTCCTGTCTTCAAAGCAATGAAAATGACCTTGCTCTTTCAGTCAAAATAAGTCTCTGAATGACCACAGCCTTATGACTGTTTTTGTATAACCTAGTGGTTTTTCAAGAATAGTGTCAATCTGGTTTTGTACAGTGATTTATTTAATTTATGTGAAAAACTATATTCATTTGACATGCAGTATGTGGTAATACAACCAATAATTTCAGGTCTATAATTAAGATTCTACTGGACACAGTTTTATTTGTGCTGCATATATCTACTTTCATTTTCAAATTCTCCTGTTTATAATTTCGCAGAAAAAAGTGCAAAAACCTTATGTGTTTCAGATTAGACTTACTGAATGCAACAGTCTCAGAAGAATGTACATTTCTAATGACAATGCATAACTAGAGAAAGAGAATAGAATAAGTAAGGGATGTAATTCACATAAACTAATTTTTTATACTACCTTCAAGAGGAAGCATTCAACCTTGTCTAATTTATGTAGCCATAAAAGAATACTGGATTTTTCCTTGGTTTTTATATATGTGCAAAAATGCCTGTGGTTTTCTTTGTAAATCAGAGTGTAGTATGCTTTACTTGATAAGAAAAAAAAGAAGTATTTTTCATGTTTAGTAAGAGAATAGTTTAGAAGTATATAGATGTAAAAGCATGTGATGCAGCTATATTTGGGCACCTTTAAAATATTTTTAAACAATAAACACAATCATATACATATCTATTTATATATTTAAGACTTCATAAAATACCATTTTAAACTCATAAATATAAACAGAACAGA
Organism: Promerops cafer; assembly: GCA_013398275.1. NCBI lineage: Eukaryota > Metazoa > Chordata > Aves > Passeriformes > Nectariniidae > Promerops > Promerops cafer. Next base: position 181,891 of record VZSE01005035.1, read on the forward strand.
AAAGTCGAGAAATTTAATATAATAGGCCGGTAAACACTAAATGTGATCCCTGTAAGTGCTACTGTGAGCTTAAGTGCTTAGGGTGTTTTTAAGTGACTCCTAGTTCTTGTTTATTTCTATTCTTAACTGCCAGCCTGGTGACACTAAAAACTAAGGCATACTCACATTATTTGCTTTAAATTAACTGTTAGGGTGTATTAAGAGTTGCATCCCTATTCTAGATGTCCTGTGCAGAAGGACACTCTCACCATTTCATTTAATGTTTTTCAGTAATCACTATTTTGCTCTAGCCACTATGACACCCTTATTGCAAACAGATACTGGTTTTTCCTTCTGTAATAGAAAGGTGGAAACATTACTTTGGGATTGTACAGATTAATGATGTTCAGGCAGTTTTCTGTGGCTGCATAGGATGACAGGTGGGTAATGCATTGAGCACGATTGTACCAAAGGTGAAAGGAAAATCATCACATTGTTGAAATAGTCAAATTAAGAGAAGCACTGGGCCTAATTTACCAAGAAGGTGGTCTCAGGAAATGGATATGGTGGGCTGGTGTTCTGAAAGAAGAGAAAATAGGGAGACTTCAAGTCATTAAAATCTCCACTTCAGGTATGCTGGAACTGAGTTCAATTTGAAAATTTTATTCAGATGATGACGGAAAGTTTTGGTGAAGCACTTGTGACATGCTTAAAAAAAGAGGTGAAATGGAAGAGGCCATTGAGGAGGCCTTATGTTCTAGTCTGTGGACATAACTGCAGAAAAGATTGCTAATATGTCACCTAGGATAATAGCTGAAAGAGGGAGCTGGAGGTGCAAAGGTGGTGTGTATCTTCGTCTAGGGCGGGCTTCAGATTAAATAATAACTGCTCTCATTTCTCCTGTGTAGGACACAGGAGATTTAATTTAAATCTCTGTGTCTTGAAAATGCTGGGAGATGTATTACTAAAGTTCACTGAAAGTTACGGGGTTTACAGATGAAGTTAGACAGTCTTGTGCATGTGCCTTTGAATTCCACATAGCACTACCGGAGTCTTGAGGTAGCAAAGTATATGAAGAATGGTGTCCCTGTCTCTCTTACAGTGGGAAAAGAAAATAAGATCCTCTCTGTTTGTTTTGTGCTTGTGCTTTCTTTGTGGACACGTTATTGATATTGAATGGCTGCAGCTGTAATAAGATGTTTTTCTCTGATGGAAGCTCTTAAAACCCTGCACAAGGCAGGATACTGGCTTGGAGGTGAAATTTCAAGAAGGGAATGCAACTGGGTTACCCTGGATATACATCTCCTAAAAGTCTCTCCCCTTAGTCAGTGCAAAATATGCAACCATTATNTTTTAGTGAGTTCTTTAGCCTTTTGCAAAGTGTTACATCTTGCGCTAAAGCTTTTTTTTCCTGGTATGGGAGACTAAGATATGACTGCTTTAAAACAAAAGCTCTTGGTTTAGGATATCCCACTGTTGTTGAAATAAGAGAGTTTAAAAAGTCTGAATCCCATTTGCAATTGGAGGACATATTTACGAATTCCTTCAACTGACCTATAATATTTCTGTTTTGTTCTAGTCATGCAGCTCTCAGATTTGGTATAGTGACGGCAAATGATCAGTTAAAAAATATCTGATTACACAGTAATCCGATTACACTGTTTTTGTAGTGCAGAGGGAGACAAATAGGAGGAAGATTTGTGATCTGTCATTTATTTTTATTTCCAAAGAAACAGGAGCTCTGAGTCCACATCATTTCATGAATAATAAATTTAATATAATGTGTCCAATACTTCAGTGAGTATCACTGTTCTTCTTGGATATATTTACTGCCTTACAATACTAGGAATGAGCTTCATAGAAAATATCTTAGTATTGATGGAAAAATAAAAAGAGATACTTTCAGAAATAACACTCTAAAATTATATGATATTGTTCATAATGAATTTTTTGAAACTGATTATCCTTACTTGCGCGAATGAATGTTTCCTTTGTTAGAATGTATAGATCCAAACTGTAGGACAGTAGGAATATATATCAATGTCCTTCAGCTACATGTACATTTCAGACATTTCCAATAAACATCACTAGTAAAATACAGTATATCCCTACTTAATTTTTTTTTAGTAGAGTATAATATGAAGTTTATTCCACTGCTATCATAAGAACAGATGGTTGCTCAGGCTGACTGCCAAAAGACTGTCTCATTCGTGAATATTTTCATATGTTCAAGTGTTGTGTGCTTGCTTCATTAAAAAAGAATATCAAATGTGATTCACTTTTGGTGTGAACAGCGCTTGGAAAGCATTCCTAGTAAAGGATGAGCTTTGGGATATCCATTCTGTTCACAGAACGGCTCCTCTAGTGTTAGATAATACTGCTAAAAAGGATCCTGCTCTCAAAGCATAAAAATTGAAAAGCTTTTCTTGATACTATAATTTTTGAAATAATTAAATATATAAGAATACCTTCATTGAACATACTTTTGTTTTAGTCTCTCTCAGGAACCTTTAGCTTTCTCTTAGCCCTTGCGATTCCTCACTGCTGTAGTAAACAAGCTGAAATCAGCTACTTAACACCATTTCAAAGACTGGCCCTTGAAGCACTGCTGTACCACAACATGAGGATTGTAGGATGAACTATATATGTAGATTTGAGTTGTGGTTCTCAAGAGAGTGAAGGCTGGCGGTGTAGGCTTACTACAATTCAGAATGTGGCTTAGCTGTGTGTAAGAACTTGTCTTAGAGACTGTAAACTTGACAATTTTCCCACAAATTTGATCTCAATTGTCATGTCACTGGCAATGCGACTCGACAAGACCAGCTGGGAGTGGCAAAAATGAAACTGGGATGGGAAAAGCGAAGTTTGTCCAAAAAGTAAAGAACTTTAATAAGGAGCAAGACAACAAAGGACAGAAGCCATACATATAGGACAATCTCCAAAGACCTAGCAATAGGGTAAACTCATCAATATGTAGGGTTACATCTGAGGGCAGGGAACCAATCATCAGCGTGAACTCAAAACATAGCCTTATATAATGAATGTTACAAACCAGTCATAGAGAAGAACTAGAAACATTGCCTAATATGGAATCACCTAATCAACACAACTACTCCCATAATCCTGTTCTTCTCACTGTAACGTAGCTAGATGTTTTTCCTCTTAACCTCCTGCGTTGCACAGCCTTAAGTTTATGCCTCCTGTGTGACCAGTCAAGGCCAGCCCACTGTCCATCCCAGCCAGCACGACTCACACATTGTTACATTTCCTACTCACAATTATGCACTGGAAGTGGTGGTTTTCTGTTGAATATAGTGAATCAACTCCAGGGCCCTTTTAGCCAGAAGCTTCAGTATTTATCTATCTAATCTATCTATCTGTCTAGATATCTCCTCAAAAGTCTTTTAAATAAAGCAAGTTTATTTAAATCCTGAACAAGCCAGTGCATTCAGGGAGATAAAATCAGTTTGCTTTTTAAAGACAAAATTCAACCTGGCTGCTGTGACACCCAACCCAAACATTCTGCAGTGAAATAGAAATGGGTAGCAAATTTGGGTCAAAGGATTCTGGGGCATGAGCACGTCTTTTTTTCTGTCCTCTGAAAGCCCACACGTACTGTTTTTAGAACTCTACTTAATCATCAGAGAAATCCACTCTCTTCTCATGCTGCTCTCTGTTAGCCCTATCTCATTCCCAATCCCCTTTTTTGCATTCAGCAATTTCTCACATCATGTTCAGTTAATTGTCATTAGCTGAGTTAGCAGTTAGCTAAATCTCAGGCATAGCTGTCTGTTTACTGTAGTGCTTACTTGCCTTCATTGCTTAAGTGTGAAATTTTACTGAAGGCATGCAAATACTGCTGAACAGCTCAGCTGAACAGCTGAAGAAGTTTCCACCTATACACAGCATACACTTCATGATTATAGGAACATTCAGCCTGTTTTTGTGAAGTGGTGCTATTAGATCAGATATATAGAATTACCCCAGCTCTTGAAATTCTGCAGCTGCTACTGGCAGAACAAGAGCGCTTTATAAAGCTGTTTAGCTGAAGTTTGTCAAAGCAGCTGAGTGTTAAACCATGACATGCATATTAGACCTTGGCAAGCAGAAAGAACCTCTTCTAATGGCTACACTGAGACTGGAGGAGTAGGGGAAACTCTAACTACAATGCTAGTGTTGCTACTGTTCTTTCTTAGCTGTTCTAGGTGGTGATGCTTTGTAGAGTCTTAATTGTCTGCTTGTCATGTTCATCTGTGGCTGCAGAGCCAACATATCTGCCAGGTTTTCATTTTTCTCTCCTTCATGATTACTTGCTTGTATCTCTATCTGCATTATAAGAATCACAGACAGGTTTGTTTGGAAGGGAACTTAAATATCATCTAGTCCAAGGATGACCAGGTTGCTCAAAGCTTTATTCCAACCTGGCCTTGAACACTTTCAGGGATGGGGCATCCATAACTTCCTCTAAGCAACCTGTTAAAGTGTCTCATCAACCTCACAGTAAAGAGTATTTTCTTAGTATCTAATCTAAAACTATTCTCCTTCAGTTTAAAGCTGTTCCCCCTTATCTTGTCCCTCCACACTCTTGTAAAAAGTCCCTCTCCAACCTTCTTGCAGCCCCTCTAGGTACCGCAAGGCTGCTGTAAGGTCTCCCTGCAGGAGTTTCTTCTGTAGGCTGAACAACCACAGTCTCTCACCCTGACTTCATAGGGGAGATGCTCCAGCCCTAAGATCATCTTTGCGGCCTTCCACTGGAGCTCCTCCAACAGGTTCAGATTCTTTTTATGCTGGTGGCCCCAGAGTTGAACACAGTACTCCAGATGTGTCTCCAAAAGTGAAACAGTTGGCAGAGCAAGGAAGACACCCCATAACAGCTGACTTGTTTTCTCTGCTCTGGGCTCACTGAAATCTTATGAAGACCTATGATTTGTACAGCTTTCCACTCAAGATTCCCATGGTTCAAAATTATCTTCCACACAATTAAAGAATAAATACCTGGGGATAAATTTCTTTTCTTGTGTGTGTGGTCTCATAGCAGTAGTAATTTTGCAATTAATAAACCATTTATATCAAGGTAATAAACATTGCTTGAAATTAATGGCATGGTTTTCAAGACTTACTCTGTTTCTTTGTTCTATGCTGTGTCATATTTTCTGCAAAAAATAACAGCATGAATATGTTGTCAGATAACTGTTTTGAATACTAGCAATTTACCTAACTTGTACAATTTATTTTTACTTTAGCAACATGTTAGTAACAAATGTATCCTGTGCAGCTCATCAAGTTATGGAGAAAAACTATGCGCTGTGTCTGCCCCGGAAAATGCCTTGAGTAGTGTGTAAGGAATATTCAGAAGGAAAGTGAAAGTAGCTAGTTAGGTTTGATGAACTGTACCACTTAATTTATTACTGAAGTAGACTCTGTCTCTAAAAACTTCTCAAATTTGTACAGATTGTGTGAGTTAGAGATTTTTTGAATGATGATTGACAGCTGTCATTTCATCTGCAGTTTTTTGTGGCGGTCAGCGGCCAGGGAGCTGAAGCCATCACAAGCCACTTCCCTAGAGAATCCCCTGGGGAAGGAGCCGGATGGCTAAAGCACCTGGTGCATGCTGTGCCAAGTGGTATAAGATGCCAGAGGGTAGTAAGTGCTAGAGGTGTCCTTTGCGTGGAGTTCCTGCACCTTTACTGAAAGAGGATAGAGTGGGTCCAGAGGCAAAAATCCAAGAGCTGTGGAGGGTCCAGGGTATATAAGAGGCTCGAGGGATGAGGAGTCCAGGGTTCAGGGGCCAATGATTTGAGGGAATGAGGGCAGAGCAAAGGCAGGGACAGAGGGCTACATCCAACCAGGATGTAGGGGAGGGGAAACAACAACTGGGGAACCCATGAGGCAACAGAGAACAGAGAACTCTCTTGAACAGGGGATGAACCAGGGTATGATTGAGGGATGACATAACTTGGAGTTAGGGAAGATTCAGGAAGAAGGGGTGTTAACAGGGGTGACATCAACTGGGGGTGGATACAACATAGATGATTGGCAGGTGTGGGAGAGAGCTACGAGGGAATGATTCTTAGAGTCACACAGTCATCTCCTCCCACGGCACCCAATTGGCCGTGCCATGGGATGCAACAGTTTTTCTACAGGTAAGTCTAGCATGAAGCTGAAATCACAAACCTTAGAAACATAGAATATGGAAAATTTTCCATAGAATATGGAAAATTTTATCCCAACAGAACCATTTTAACCCATATATTTTAAGACTGTATCTATATGTATATATATGTTCAGCCAAGAGTTTCCTAGACTTTGGGTGAATATTGTGAGGGATTATCTGTTATACTTCTTGTCTGAGAAATACTTAGGCACCATCATTTTCTTCTGTGGGAACAACATAATCTAGCTCAGTTAATTATTGTGTTGTAATTAGACCTAGATATAGGAATGTGAAACTGTAATTAATATAAATAGCAGTGGTTATCTGTATATTTATTCTAGGTCATTCTCCCATACTTGACACTGTCTCAGAGTGGATGTGAAGAATATCTTTTGCATCTAGTATTTTTTTCTTCCTTAAATCTGTCAAACTGCTCTTTGAACCAGTCTGCAAGTCTACTAATACTTGCATCAAGTGCCTGAAGATTCATACACAGTTTATCTTGTGCCTTCTGTAGAAGAAGGCCACCCTTCACAGAAAACACCAGAAAATTTTGGGAGTCTTTGTCATAAAAAGGGAATACCAAGAGCTTAGCTAGAATAAAGTAACTAGACAGACTGACAGTAATAAAGTTAAAGAGCTGCTAAACTTGCACTTCTGACCTAAGCTTGAAATCAGATCACGGTAAGTCCTGGGAAATATTATACTTACCTTGTACTTAGTTTTCTGAAGGCAGCTAGCTGTTCCATGGGATGCCAGGCTCTCTAAACCTCTGATCTGACTTAGAATATTCATAGGGACTATAATCTTATCAAGAAAACCATGAAGGCACTTGTTCAGTATTTTGATTGTGTGGGAAACTGCCACTCCATCTGACCTTCTTTCATACATTTCCAGGCTATTTTTTTGAATTAACTAGAATCATACTTTTGCATCAGGAATTGCATGTTTTGAACTCATGCTGCTGTCTTTTATTTTTGTTCTAAATCATCTTTTTTTTTTTTTTTTTAAGAGGGGCATGGAAAAATCAGAATTCTGTGACTTACTAAACAGACAGTGGAAAGTGAAGCCTAAAACGGCAGTTAGGGAAGAAAGAGAGCATTAAATAAATGCTCTACAGATTGCCTTTCTGTCAATATTAGATAAACAGACATCGGCAACTGGTAGAGGTACTAGGAGATGCATACATTAAAAAACCCCTAATATTAGATATGTCAATGCCACATTTATTCTTTAAGTCAGCAGGAAGTCACACAGTATTATGATGTGTAATTCAGCACTTTTACCTCTGTCAACTTCATTATCTGAACTGGGAACTAGCCCTCAAATTTCCAGATACATTGTATATAGATGAAATGCTTTCAGACAAGTACTTACTTGTATCTAATGTGAATTTGCTATTAGAACTACTAAAGCAGTGAAAAGTCTTTATTAAACAGTTTTCCATCTTGATTGGTTTATTCAACTTCCACTTAAGTGAAACTGAAGACCAAACTGCATGCTGTCTGCTGATCTTTAGCAATTCAGTGCTTGAAGTAATACTTTCTAAAATAGAGGCAAGGTAACATGTTGAAAAAAATATTCTGTTAATAGCATTATGATATTTAATACTGTTTTCCTGGTTTTTCTATGAAGTATATTATTTGTGTTCTTGCAAGTTAGTAAGAATAAGGAAATTTACTCTAGATATTACTTTTAAATCACAATTTCAAAGAATACCAAATACACAGAACCCAATCAAAATGCTCCATTGACCTTTCCTTAAGAATGATATTAAAGAGATATACTCTGTTTTTGTCTGCCTGCTTTAAAAAGAAAAGAGTAACTTGTGCTGTCTGTCAGTGGTTGAAGGTCTTATGGTCCAATTTTGAACCTGTTAAAAATATCTCAGTAGAATTTCTCAAGCTTTAGACAACTCTGGTGTGGTAGGAGAAGTTTAACACAGGCTTGCTTAAGCAAATATGTCCCTTAGGATAAGGTATAACATTCCAATAATGTTTCAGTACAAAAAAGCGTTGCTTCTCTCCTGTACTGGTCATGGCTGGAATTGATCATGAAAGGTAGTGTGGGATGGCATTTTGGATTTCTCCTGGAAATGGTGTTGATAATACAGAGGTGTTTCTGCTATTGCTGTACAGTGCTTACACATGGCCAAGGCCTTTTCAGCTTGTCATACCCCCCTGCCAGTGAGTTGTCTGGGAGCTCAACCAGGTGTTGGGAAGGAGCACAGGTAGGACAGATGAACAGATGAAAGGGATATTCCATACCATTAGGCATCATACTCAGCATAAACATCTGGGGATTGTTGTCTGGGAGCCACTGCTCAGGGACAGGCTGCTCATCAGTTGGATGGTGATGATCAATAGCTTTCATTTTCATAATTTGTCTTTCTTGGCCTTTATTTCTCTGGTTTTTAAATTTTCCTTTTCGTTACATTATGTAACAAGAATAGTTGTTATTATTAGTGTTACTATAATTATTTTATTTCTATTATTAAACTGCTCTTATCTCCACCATAATTTTTCTCACTTTTACCCTTTTGTTTTGGTGTAAGAAAAGTTAAGGGGACACATATGAAAAAATTATTTACCTCCCCTTTAGGTTTAACCACTCCCATTCCACCAATAAGGAGAGACAAATACAAGCAGAAAGAAGTGGAAAATTAACAGTTTACTTTAAAAAAAGAAAGAAAAAGAAAGAAAAAGAAATCTCAACAGGCAAGAAAAATTACCATAAAAATTGCTAGTTATAAAGTTGCTGAAATCTCAACGACTTGCCAGGAACCAAGAGAAATAAAAAATGGAGAAACCCTTCCCCCAAGATGGCACCCTCTGCAGATGGCTGTGTGTGGAGACACAAAGGCAAAGATGGTGGCTGCCTTCATCTCTCTCCTGACTATACGTGGAGAAACAGAACAAAGAGACAAAAAAAACCCACAGAAACCAAACCACACAATTACAAAACTCCCTCTTCCCCCAAACAACAATCAACAGAGAACATGGACAAAAGAAACCCCACAAAAGCTAGAGTCCAAAACCAGTCAAAGGCCCCTCTTATCTCTCTGTAGGCAGCATCTATATAAAAAAAGTGTCTGGAATGTATCAACAGTCCAGTGGCTGGAACTCAGTCAGTGGCTGGAATTTTCAGTGGGACTCTGTCTTTTCCTTGTCAGAAATGGACAGCATCTGGCTGGGCGATGGCATGGAGTGGGCCTGTTCTGTTTTTCCTGGGACAATGACACACCTGTGGACAGGCACCCATTTTTTATTACTCTCTCTCTCTCCCTCCCTCCCTCCCTCCCTCCCTCCTCCCACACCACTTACTATTAAATAAAATCTGTACTATTGAATTTGTCATATGGTCTTGTTTGCACCTTAATTTAGGCAGAGACATCTTTTAATAACAAGACCATAATATTATTTCAGGAGTGGGATCCTATCATTATTCCAGTGGATCATAATGGTTACTTGACTTGATCAGCTTGGAGAAGAGGAGACTTACATGGGACTTCATTGCATTCTACAACTTCCGCACAAAAGGAAGTGAAGGAGAGACACTGATCTCTTCTATCTGGTGCCCAGTGATAGGACCTGAGGGAATGACCTGAAGCTCTTCCAAAGGAGATTTAGGTTGGATATTAGAAAAAGGTTCTTCACACAGAGTGCTGCTGGGCCCTGGAACAGGTTCCCCAGGGAAGTGGTCACAGCAACAAACCTCATAGAGCTCAAGAAACATTTGGATAGCACTCTCAGGCTCAGAGGTTGTCCTGTGCAGGGACAGGTGTCAGACTTTGATGATCCTTAAAGGTCCCTTCCAATTCAGGGTATTTGATGATTCTTTTCTGTGACACTAGAGCATGAGGCTGGCGGGAAGATTGGAAAACTTTTAGCAAAGGTCACAAAAATTCTTGTCTTATTTTTTGTCTTTGATAATGATTTCCTTTGTTCTGTACAAAGTAAAGAACATATTATGAAAATATGTAGTGCTTCTCCAGGTTATCCTTCCAAATGAATCTCCATATGGCTTTCAAGATATGGTATTTTAGTGAAATACTTTTGTGTTTGTAAATTATATGTTTCCTTCTTAATAGTCTTTTCTGCTTAGAAAAGAAATTGCACTACAACTTATTGTATTTGTTTATTTTAACGACCATGTTTGAATTTATATAAGGAATTCTTTAGAAGGTACTAGCTGAAAAAATATTTTATTTGCATTAAACACAGAGTTGACAGTTATTTTTGCAATTAAAGGAATTTCTTGAGGTAGTGTGATAGAATGTGTATGGCTTGAAAGGTATCACTTTCCTCCCAAAACACCAGGATAAAAACTTTTTTTAACAGTTTCATTTTGGCAAGTTGCAATATTTAAGAAGGGAGATAGAGAGGGAGATTGTAAATTGAAGATTGTTTCATTGATGCCATAAAACTTCTTTAGCAAACTCTCCTCTTGCTGAACTGCTGAACTACTGAACTCTGTCTGCAGCAATCACTTAATGCTCTTTGGTTTAGGGCTGTTAACATAGACTGGTAGAGATGATATTTAGGATCCTGAGAGCACCTCCTTCCAGAAAGATTAAGTCACACCTGATATATTTTTTCTTTTATTCAAAAACAAGTTAAGAAAAATTTTAAGAAAAAAAACCCTCAGTGTTTTTCTAACAATTTTTCGGTATAGAGATGACTTCAGGGACATAGAGAAAACCCAGTCTGACGTATGGGACATATCTTTGCCCTTCAAGTGGAATTAGAAGAGTCTGAGAAAGCACTGCAGAATGTGAAATGGGATTTAGTGGAAGAAACGAATACTTTTTACTACTTATTCCCCCACTTTCCCCTTTCCAGGGAATTACATGCCCTAAATAAAGTAAGACACACACACAAAAAAAAATATATATATATATATACACATATGTGTGTGTGTGGGTGTGTGTGTGTGTATTTATATATATATTAAAATATATATATACACACACACATATATATACACATACATATATATACTTATATACACACATATATGTGAGTATATATATATATATATATATATTTAAAATACTATAAAATTCTTCAGTGGTTTTCATTGCCCTTTGGAACAGGTCAACTCTGTTTCCATGTGTGTAGGCATATGCATCTTTGATTTCATATGACATACTTGCTTATTCTCATTAGCTAAGAAAACTTTCCTGGATAAGAATAACTTGTAAAAAAACTTCCCTCAATGGGATTGTGAGCATGCATTCTTTCTTCATGAAATTTACACTGCTCTACTTTGACTATTGGAATATGTAGAATGGTTACGATATTTTTTAAATGATTAAAAAGAAGAGTTTTAAATAAAATTCTAAGTTGTTTCAGAATGGTATGAAATGGTTACTGTGAGAAATGTCAGCTGTACGTAGTCCTTTGAATTACTCTAAAGCATGACTTAGAGAATTCCTTGCTTGATTTCTAAATCCTTTTTTTAATTCCATGTCCCCATGAATACAAGGAGGCTTTCATTCTAGACATTCAGTGTCCTACACAGTTTCTATAAAATACTTCTAGAAATAATTCTTATGGCTTTCAAATTAATGCAAATGTATCATAATGATTAATTTCTTCAGTATTTATTTATTAGTTATTTGACTATCACTTTTAAGTGGTGCCAAAAACTTGACTGTCTTAATAACTACGTATTAAGATAGCCATGTAGGTTTGTTGACTTAGAATGCCTATCAAACAATTACTAAGCTTTGGTAACATTAGTTTCAGAGTTCTTAGCTACTACTTTTAAAAATAATTTTTTGGGTATCTTTGATTTCATACGTATTCCTAAGCTAGAACCAGTGTGATAAAAGTTTGACTTTATGCAGCAATACATTTAGGATTTTGTTATATTTGGACAGTTTCAGTTTAAGTGCTTTTTACCAAAGCATTCTTCTGGTTTTTTTTGGTTTTGTTTTTGTTTTTTTGTTTGTTTGTTTGCTTGTTTGTTTGTTTGTTTGTTTGTTTTGGGGGTGTTTTNCCAATGTTGTGGTAAATATATTTAAGCCTGTATTTTTTGATCCTTGTTTTAAGGATTTGTTTTCCTATCTCTTATTTCTTGTGCTTTGATCTTAGGTAAATCAAGACAATTTAACAAGTTACTCAGTTACTTCAAATACTTGAATTAACAAACTAGAACACCACAAATAGATATACTCTTTTACTGTGGGACTAATGGATAGCTACACTTCAAAAACAAAACTACTATAGTGCTCTATTCTGCTTTCATGTAAAAGCCAAAGTAGACAGGGTCTGGTTATGACATAGGTGATGCATGCTTATTAAATTTAAAGATAACACTATGGGAAGACAGTGCCTGCATATTTGGAGTCAAAGTGGTGCTGACAAACTGAAAGGTGTGAGGGTAAGTGGTGTACTCTTCAAGAAAGGGAAGGTATGCAGGGTATGTCTCTAGGTTTGCTTGAATTAATATCTGAATATAAGGTACTAAATGCTGCCGTAAAATGCAAAAATCCAACACTACTATTAGGGTCCTTATGAAAGTGGATTTGGACTACGGGACTCACGAAGTAATCTTTATCTGTCCTCCAGCAAATGTTGTTTTGGGGTATTGCACATAGTAAAGCTCACACATGCATTGAAAAGAGCTCAGTGAAATAACAGGGCAATTTTTTTCTTAAAATTCATTTTTTATTAGGAAATTTGACTTTGAAGAACAAAGATCGAGACTGTCTTTCTTACACAAGATGTGCTGATTCCATGAAGAAAGAAACAGTGAGTTCATTAGCCAAGATAAGAAGTGGTGTTTTGACTTAATTTGAAATACTAGGAAAATATTTATTAACAACTTTAAGAAAAAATAATGCTTGCAATATTTAATATGCCTAGGGAGCCTGTGGTCTCTGTCTTGGAGGAAGGAAATTTCTAAAAACCTTATAAGCATAAATCAGTAGAGAAAAAAAGTCAAGATTATTCCAGGCTCATTTCCAGTTTATAAAGTTCTTTGATTAACATCTCTTTTCATTAGTTGCCTAATCACAGTACTACAGAGAATACTTTCATATCTGTTATGTTTCTTGACTATTCTGAATTTTCTCCACCTAAAAAAATACCAACCTAACCTCTAGCATTGCAAATGCTAGAATTGGCAGTGTAATTGCAGTGCAACAGAATAAAATGTATGGGTACTATATCCTGCAAAATTCCCTTCCCAAGAAAATATAAAATACCAAATAAAATACCCAAGAAAATACCACAAGAATATACTATCTGGAATAATGTTTAGGTGACTGCATTTGAGCCTTCTTTTTCTGTAGATTGTTCTTCCCAGTAATTCAACCATCTTGTGCATGGATTGTGTCTTTATCTCTGGTTCTGTTGAAAGAGAGCTTGGTAGCATGTATGTAGAGAAAGATTCAGGTCTGTCACCTGTCCTAACTCATTATCACAGTCACTCTGCTTGTGTTGCTTTCAATAAAGAAAATTTTTGCATAGTACAGTGCCAAGTAGCAACCTCTGGTGAAACTTTAAAAAGTACTCTTTTCTTTAAATGTGCAGTTGCATATTTGAGATTCATGAACTAGCTGGTTTAGTCTTTATAATAGAACATGATAACTGTATATTACTCAGAGCACTAAATTGATATGTCATGCAGTAGCAAGTCAAAACGCTTTGTAGAAATGTATTGGATTAGCACTGTTATCTTATCAACTAAACTTGTATTCCCATCAGGGAAAAAAAATCTACTTAATTTGACAAGGTCTGCTTTACCCCAAACCTGTGCTGATTGGCATTATTTATATTAGAGTAATCTAAGTCTGAATCAAACTCTCTCTAGCCATCTTGCTATTTTGAGATTTATGTCTTCCTGTAATTACCTTGCTCATCCTATTTGTCCTTTTAAATATTAAAGCTTCAGTGAAGTTTCTCCCTGCTCTATTAATTTTTGTCCTTTGTGAACATCTAAAGGCTTGTTGAGTCTAATATTTAGAAGACAGATAGCCGAGGAAAAAAAGAGATGGATTACTTACTTAAAAGTTTTTACATTATGGTTTTTCAGAACATTTACATTACGGTTTAACTTATTTCTAATATGTTCCTCAAATTCTAGAGCGTGGAAAACAATTTATTGAAGTATGTAGTATTTATTGTAGTATAGTAGTATGTGTACATAATTGAAAATGCAAAATATTTCTTTTTAGATTTCATTTGTTGTACATAAAGTGGCCCATACTAGCCAGGGGGTACAGAAAGAATGAAAAAATGAGTTCTAAAACCATGCCTATTTATGCTGCTTCACATCTAAGCAGGGATGTAACTTTCAGACAGTATAGATTTTTTTTTATTCTGCCGGTGGTCTTGTGGATATCACATAAAATATTAAATATTTGGAGGGTTAATTACTCTGTGCTTCATCCCTGTCATGGTTTAAGAACAGTGCTACCAAATTTAGTGCCCTCAATACCCTTTTCCAAGGCTCTCACAAACCAGAAGCTGCTGACAGTTGTATCTCTTTCATGGTTGCCTCCTAGTCCCTGCTTGGGCAGCTATTTGTTTCCTCCCTGCCTGGGGCTCTTGACCTGCTCTGGGTGAATAGTTTTGCTCCAGCATTTCTCCAGTTCTTTTGTCCATCCTTTCCTTGAGTATTTCTCTTTTCTCCCTTCCTTCTGCTTTTGTGGCCCCTCCCATCCTGCCACTATGGCTTTTGCCTTCTTTGTTCCTCCATATCCCACCTGATCTAGTGTGACTTCCTAGTGTCTCCTCTAGAATGTCCTCCTGCCCTGACCTTGTTTCTTCTTTTTCTTCAAATTCTATTGGTTTTCTCTTCATTGTTCCTTTTTTAAAAAATGTTTCTGCAAAGGCTCCACAAACTCCTCTGCCTAGGTGTGGTGCATGGTGTGTCTGTTTTGTTCATAGAAGAGCCAGCTGGCACTGTGTCTGACATTGTCAGAGACAGAAATCCTATGGTTCATGGCTCAAACATTGTCATGAAGGACTTTTGCCCATTATAGCAAAACTATGTATAAAGAAGCTGCTATCACTGAAGCCCACCCCTCCCTGAAGATGCCTCCTAAGGAGAACTTCAGACTGTGAGTCAAGTTGCCTAAGGGAAATTGAGATAAGATAAAGGTGACACTATTGTTCAATTATCTCAGGTCTAGGAAAAAGCAAGCACAGCTGAGGGAGAAGAATGCATCCACAAGAAAGCGAAACCCAGCTGAAATTCATCCCTGGCTGGGTTAGGGGTGGGGGAGGTCATAGGCTACTGAATCATCTGCTGAGCCAAGTTTGCACACACTGTCCCACAACCAAAGGGAAAGGAGGAGAGTTTTGTGTGTGGCATAACCTCTGGTCAGAGAGAGTGAACACCTGTCCTTCCGTACACGAACTGGCTCAGCTGTAAAACCCCCCACCCCAGGAATGTCACATCCATGGGACATGCACATGAGAGGTAGCTAAGCAGTGTCATAATCCATCAAATAACCCTAAAGTGTCCCCCAGACTCACTCCTGAGACCTTGCACCAGAGAACTGTATGTGATGCAAAGTGATGCAGCTGATCCTGAGTGTGAACTTGCCCCCTGCCAGGGAGGTACCTGGGCATTCCCACCTGGCCCAAATGTATATTAATCCATTCAACTCTGTTTTTTTAGGGACTCTTATTACCAAGAAGACCAGATGGAGAGGATGAACAGGATGCCATTTAGATCTATGGAGTGGTGATATTTTCTACTTAATCTGCCTCTGTCACTCTCTTTCTTGCCCCCCACCTCTTTTTCTATTTCCTTCTCTCTCCCTCTTTTTCTCTTTTACTGTTAAATAAAATCCATACTACTGACTTTGGCATATGGTTTTGTTTGCACCTTAATTCAGGCAGAGGCATCTGTCTAAAAGCTTCTTCTGCAGATGCCACCCCTTCTTCACCCCACTACCAACATCTTGACACACTGTCTGCAGTATTATCTCAGTATTGGACACTGTTAATATGGTGTTAGTTCATTCATAAAATGATTTGTGTTGGCTTGCAAGCACTAGGTGAAAGCAAGAATTTGTCTCTCCCTCTAGACACTACTTTCCCTGCCCATCCATCCTTTCTTGTCTGTTATGTGAGGGCCTTTTTTGTTACAGGGTTTCTTGAATTATTTGTGTTAATTTTCTGGTTTTAGCTTTTCTTTTTTTTTTTTTTTCCCCCCCCAGGGTCCTAGCATCAGGGTTTTCAACCGTGTGTGAGCAGTAGGGCAACAGTGAACTAAGACTGTCCTCCCTGCTGCTTTCTAGCTTCAGATCCTCTGGCTGGCACCAGTGGCTGACCCTGCCACACCCCTTGGCCACTCAGGACTCAGTGCACTGCACCAGCACAGCTGGGCTGGAAGGAACACAGGGAGTGTACCAACTGGAAGAGGCCACAGGAAATCAAAGCATAACTGGGTGGTGGTGGTGCAGAGTAAGGAAGAGTTTAAAAATGTGAATTAAATGCCATAGTTACAGGTATGCATAGTAAAAAAATAAATTTTACATGCCTGGTGTGTTTTCTGTGATAGTATTATCTGGGTTAGTGGCTATTTATTTTGTTATTTTGAGCCTTTAGTTTTTAATGCCATTGTACTAGACAATAACTGTCTATATATTTGCATGTATGTATCATAAATAGAGCTTTGCCTGTAAAAATAGAACATTAAATATTTAATATTTATGGTTTGATAAAATGTTGCTACTTACTCTCAAGTTTCTCTGCTCTTCTTTAAATAAATATGACCAATGACTTAAAAATTAAAACAGACACTTACCTACCCCAACCCATCAGTGGTGGCCTATGTAAATGTTTTGAAGTATAAAAAGGTTAATTTTATAAATAAGAAATTAATTCTTCAAAAAAGAACATACAAGTTCACTTTCAGTTGTTTTGGGTTTTTTTATAACACATTAAAGAGGAATAGCTGTAAAAGAGGTATTAAGTCTGAAGGGAGTTGTACTGAAATTCCATGCACCACATACTATATTTCTGTCGCGCACTGTATTTTTATTCATGAAATTCTAAAGGGAAGATGCTAGAGTCAAAAGATAATAGTCTTACTTTTTTACTCTGGAATTATTTTTTGTTTGCTTCTATAGAATTAACCATATAAACAGAGCAACAAATAACTATTCTAAGTAAACAAATTCACTTTAATGTCTTTTTGTTCAAAAATTGTGTTTGTAAAACTGAAGGAAAGCAAAGTAGAATAAAATACTGGTTTGCATTTTATATCTTAATGTACTTTTAAAATGTATTTCTGAAATAAATCAAAAGAAAAACAAATTAGATATTTTATGCTTGAGAGGTAAAATACCTAAGTTTAGTCAAATTCATTCATGCTCATCTTAAAAGCATTCACTGATGAACAAATAGGACATCCAGGAATGGAAAGTCTGTTTATGTTACAGTGGGGGGTATAGCAAAAAAAAATCATGTTACTAAGATGAATCTGGTAGTTCAGATATACCTGATCCCTAAAAATTAATAATGAAGAAAAATGGTCTCCTACTTGAGCACTAATTCCAAGACTGCATTAACTCAAACTAGACAGGAAAACTAACGTGTCTTGAACGTCAGTAAATTATCTTTCACAGAACAAATTCTGAGTAACATGAAATTGTTGAGAATTATGTGCTCAGATATTCAATGAAAAAGAGAAAGGAGAATGATGAAAAAGGCAACTGGAGATTTACAACATGCTTTGAGGCAATGAAAAAATAAGTTTTCCTAGAAGAAAAAATAATAAAGCAAAGGGCTCCAATTATTATCTATATCTACACCTACATCTATATCTACACACAATTACATTTCTTATAAGGAAAATAACTATAGCCATGGACAGCTCATAAGACTTAAACACATGCTTTAAATCAAGCATATTCATATTAAGCTGAAGAGGCATTCAGGCTGGTGCTAATGTGATAAAAATCATGGAATAAACTGATTTGTTTTGGGATAGAATATTAAGAGTGAGGAAAAGAGAATATGATTCTAAAAAACTATTCAAGTACACTATTCACATAATCCTGTGAAACCTGAATAATTATCACATAATTTTTCTGCCTAACAAGGATGTCACTTTTTTGCTTGCATTTAGCAACTATTTATTAAAGACTTATACTTTGATTTACTAAATTAAAAGTAATGAATATTTTTATTATTGTGGTAATTATGAATGACTGGTTTTGAACAAAATATGATGTTTCTGAATTTTAGTTCTGTTGAAATTTGTGAGTCCTGTTCCTTTTCTACAGTAGTTATGAAAATAAGTTTAAATCTTATTCTGTTTGACTGAGGAACTTAGAGTTGTTCACATTCAATATCCTCCATCCCTTAATTTTCAATCTTTTTTGCTGATTTTGAAAAACTTTTGATAGGTTTTGCAAATATAAGCACAGAATCTGTGAAGGTATATCATAAAAGTAATGGAATCCTGAGTGAGTAAGTTTGCATTTGTGTTGAGTTGTTATGAAATTTAGACTAGAACCTCACTTTTTAAAAGATTATTATTGCTGCTGTGCAGCTAATGAGTCTGTCACCAAGACTATTCATTATTTCTGAAACAATGGAAAAAGTGAGTTGAAGCTGTCATTGTATTAACTATACAGGACGATCTTCCAGAAAGTGTATGCTGTCTATGCCCTCATTCAAAATGTGTATGTATGTTACCACTTTTTTTAAAAAAAACCCAAAGGTGTTTGCAATGGCAGCGTCTCAAACAGGAAGAGGAAGGGTCTTTTCAAGAACATTCTTGAAATGAACCAACAATTGCCTATTTAGCATACATACAACCTGCTTTTCCCAAAAAATTGTAGTTCTTACTATAGTAACATTATATGTGCCATGACAGCTGAAAAGTAGTCAGTGTACCAGTCACACGATTGTAAGAGCACCAGCCAATTAAAAAAAAAAAAAAAAGTTGCAAACTTTTCTGTAGCTTTATGTTGATTTGTGCTCAGTGCAAGTACAGAGGAGAATAGGACTGCCTCTTGGCCTGGAGCTGTGAGGAAGGTTGCAGCCTGATAATGCATTGCAAAGACTTTATTAACACAGTTAAGTAGCAGTCAATTACTTGAACTGGGATCTTCTGGTGTTCGTGCTGTGTCACATCTATTGGAGGTAAGGTTGCTCAGGATGAAATTGATGGAAAACGTATTTAAGGTTGAGGAAGAAAATAGTGATCTGAAGAATAAGGATATAGGAAAAATCTAGATCAAAAAACCAGAATGCAAAGCACATTATGATCCATATTGACATGCCTAGTATGTCATCTTTTCTGTACACTAGCTGATGACAGACCAAGTAACTTAGGAAACACGTGCAATGAGAAGAACCTGCAATGCTTTCTTATCCATATCCTGGCAACAGAAGTTTTCATTTTATTCTTAGGCTATGTGAATGACGGCTCTATTTCATAGGAGCAGAGAGCAGTCATATCAGATAGAAGTGACACTTCTGGAAGGGCAAATTTGGAAAGAAAGCATAATGTAATAATCTGACAGTGCCCTATTATGAACTCTGCAAATGCCAGCTAGTGACTGTCTATGGACAGGAGAATGCACTGCCCTTTTCCTGTCTTTTGCCAGCTGTTGCCTGAGATGTAAGCCCCTTCAGAAAAAGGGGAAAAGAAAATTTACCAATATTTAATTACCAATATTAAATTTACCAATTTACCAATATTAATGTGCCTGGAACATCTGACTTGTCTGGATTTACATGAGTAGTTGTTTTCTGATTATTGCAACAGTTTTCAGTTGATTATGGTTTCTATTTTATTATGTTCTTATGGTCTGTAATAAAAGAAAAAAAGTGAAGTTTAAAACACATTTAGTTGTTCAGAGTCTAAGAGAAAAGTTGAGAAGTTCTGCCTCAGTGGCAGTAGATCGGTTATTAGAAAGGTTGTCTCTGTTTTCTAATGTTCTTGTCTAGGGACACATAGGGATTTCTCAATTAGCAAAGGTAAAATAACAGTGACTTTTGTCTCCTCCCCTTTTGTTTTGTTTTTATTTTTTAGTTGATGAAAATGTATTGTGGAATCTAGGTATGTATAAAATGCTGTCATCCTAACATACAACACTTTGCAACCATTTTGCACCTTTGATAGTACATGCTTAGTAGAACAAATTTTGTGGGCTATAAATTGAAACAAATACATCTGTTTCATAAATTCATAAATTAGCCAGTTTACATGATGTGGAATATTTGCTTCCTGATAGGATGAATTATGGCTTGTCTGTATATCAGTGTCCAGTTGTCCCACTCTCAGAAGTTTTATCACAATTTCAACCTGCACAGCAGTTCGGTATAGAATCACTGTTTCAGCACATTTTAAAATCTGTTATGGTTTAGTTTAGGTGAATGCAGTGTACCTAGGGGGAGTTTTCATCCCCAGCCACCTAGGTAAAAAGTTGGTGCACTCTAGAGAAAAGAGATTGCAGTCCTTAACAGGTGTTACAGCCCTCACAGTCCTTCACAGATGAGGAGATGCTGTGGGTTCCTAGCCCTGTGTCCACACAGTAGTGAGTCTGGGTACATGCTCCCAGGAGGCACATGCACAATATGCAGACTCAGCTTACCACTAAGACATCAACACAGAATCATGATTTAACAGGCATGACATACAGATGAATGATGTTCACATAAATGTCAAAAAAAGCTAAAGAGAGTGTCGTGTTTTCTCACCACTAATTTTGCTAGTAGTTCTGTACTGAAGCATACCCACGATATTTTATATGATTTTTCTCAGGCAGCTAGATCCTAGGCCTCTACTTCATTCAGTATATAGTCCCCAGAACTCTTGTTCTACTTGCTGGCAAGTCCAGATTGAAGTGCTTTTATGTCTTGCACCCAAACTCAAACCCTCATGGGCCTGGACCTATTGTCTGGTTTGCAGGCTAGGTAATAGGCAACTTTGAAGTGCACCAGTATCTTGTACATTTACACAAAGAATTGAGACCACAGCCAGAAAAACCATTAAAATTTTAAGAAGTTCAACTAGGCCAGGTGCCTGGTGCCAGGTCCTGCACTTGGGTCACAACAACCCAATGCCTTTCTACAGGCTGGGGGTGGAGTGGCCGGAAAACTGCCCAGCAGAAAAGGACCTGGGGGAGCTGAGCATGAGCCAGTGTGTGCCCAGGTGGCCAAGAAAGACAATGGCATCCTGGCCTGTATCAGCAATAGTGTGGCCGGCAGGATCAAGGCAGTGATCATCCCACTGTACTTGGCATTGGTGAAGTTGCACCTTGAGTCCTGTGTCCAGTTTTTAGTTCCACTCACTGTAAAAGGACACTGAGGTTCTGGAGTGTGTCCAGAGAAGGGCAACGGAGCTGGGTAAGGGTCTGGAGCACAAGTCTTATGAGGAGCAGCTGAGGGACCTGGGAGTGTTTAGCCTGGAGAAAAGGAATCTAAGTGGAGAGTAATTGCACTTTACAACTGCCTGAAAGGAGGCAGTCTCTTCTTCCAAATAACAAGAGGTAGGATAAGGGGAAACAGACTCAAAATGCTCCAGAGGAAGCTTAGATTGCATATCAAGAAAAGTTCTTCAATGAGAGGGCTGTCAAGCACTGCACCAAGCTTCCCAGGGAAGCAGTTGAGTGACTAAGTACCCAGCACTTCCTCTATGAAATAGAGTCTAACTAGAGGATAGAATAGGCTGTGTTGGTCAGTCACAGATACCAGCCAAACAACCAGTACTGACCAGCATCTTGATTATGGGTGACTGGCACCTTTTTAGCCCCTTTGTCTCTTATTTCCTGTGCTTACTTTTCTCCCATTCACTTTCTTTTCTCTTCTTTGCTTCAAAGCCACTCTATTCCTAATCTTTTTTTCCCCATTTTTACTAGAGTTTTACCACATCTATACCTAAATTTATTATGACTGATACGGGATATTTTTGGACTAGCAAGATTCTGTGCCTTAACACTTTTCAAATTAACTTGTGAATAATTTCCCCTAATTTAATATTCTGTGAGATCTGGACATTCCTCCTAGCATTGTCATAGCTTTTGTCAGCTTCTTGCTATGCTGCTTTTTATCACTAACCAATTTCCCGTGTCGTGTCCTGCAGTTTCCCACGCTCTGTTCATTTGGGACACAGTCAAAAGCATAGTCATCTAACTCCACGCGTCAACAGGTACTACAATTCCAAAGGAATTCACTGAATTAACAGGAAGTCGGATTCACTGACTTACTATATATTGCTGCAGGTGGTATAGTTTACTTACGTACACAGCATACAATTTTTGTGCCTGGTTATCTATATGGAGAATTATCCCTGCCTTTAATTTCATTGAGAAAATCCATTCCAGAGGGGAAAAAAAATAATTGTTGCGTTTTATTATAGTTTTCTTTCCTTTCTCCTCTATTTTCTCATTTTACTTGGATCCTAGCTGGACAGTGTAGTCAGTGTTGTGAAGGTTCATGCTGGTAAGATATAAATCATGGTCCCTCACGTTTAGAATGCTTGACAAACCAAAAAAGAGGAAACTTTAATTTTATTTTTCTCACATTTGCGATGGTGCTGTCCCCTCACTGAGAAATACCAAAGGTTTCTGTAGTCTTTTTTCGAAATATATACTCTTAAAGCATGTTTGCAGCCCTGACAAGGACTCATGGCTGTGATATAAACATATTTTTCCTGAGTGCACACTTGCAACAATGATCGTGCAACGTGGCATTTCAGTAAGTTCTGTTAGGTTCATTATAACTACATCTTTGATGGCTCTGCACTTCTCAGTGTGGCAGGTAAATGATGGTCTCTTTTGTTCCTTGAGATGGAATGCTCCTTTTTCTTCCAGCTCTTGTTACCCTGATTCCTGGTAATTTTGTCTTGAGTTAATATTGATGATTTAACAATTTTGTCCTTATTGTTTGTTTCAACTTTCTTAGCTGACAAGGTTTAAATTTGGGTTGCTGTGTAAGTCAACCTGTCTGTGTGATTACAAAATAATGGCCTTTTAGCCCTTCAACAATTATTTCCCCCCTCAGTTAAAGTGGGCTGAGTTCACAGAGTTGAGTCTCATGAAATTGGATTATATCATGAAGGTGATAGTCAGCATTGAGTGGGGTTTGTTCATTTTTCTGCTTTATTGATGAATGTATTGGTTCTTTAAAAATAAAACTGTCTTGATTTACCTAAAGAAAAAGAAATATAGCAGTATTTATGGACTTGATTAATTATAAATAGTTGAAACTTCTTCAGAGCTAAGAAAAGTGTGATTGTGTGAATGCAAAAAGGTTCACTCACCTCTTGCTTGTAATTATTTTGTTTAAATTAAAATGTCAGTACTTTGTGATTAAAAAGCTGCCTACAGGGAGTGTCTGTAATAAAAACCTTCCTTTTCTGTCTTCTTCATTTTGATGTTTAGCTTTTGCTTTAAGTTTTAGGGTAAAACAATTAACCTTTAAACAAAAAAAAAATAATACTTAAAAAACAGTAAGAATATTCCCTGGCTTCAGTTTTCTCTGTTTAATTAGGTTTATACATGACCACTGGCATAACCCTTCAGTATCCTCACTGCTGAGGTCTTAAGGGCAAAGAAGTCATCAAAGAATGCAAGGAGAGATCATCATCACTCTTGCACAGAATATAAAAGTCATCACTCTTTATGTGTTAGCAGTTCACAGTGAGACTTGTAATACCATAATGAACTATTTACAGTTACATAATATTTATTTACATCATCATGTAACGTCAGTATACGATACCTTCTTTTGAAAGGAAAGCTAATCCAAGGAGACAAAAAAAAATAACTAACTAGATTCTAAGGTGTTTCCATTTAAAAGACACTTAAAAAGCAGTTTAAGAAAAAAAAAACCAAAACAACCCAGGTAGATTTGGCTTTGCTCTTCTTGGGTGTTACATTGCCTAAATAGGATCCAGAAGCATGTCCAAAATAGTTCTTAATTTTTCTTCATGCTTGATAGTAACAACAAATCTATTAATTTATGCATATTTCTTTTAATATATAGTTGAAGTTTTACAGACTTATGTATTCTGACTACTCAGAAGTGCATTGTCATGACCAGATGAAAGTGAATATTATTTTGAATGCTGTTTGTTCCAAATAAAGGTCTAAGGAACAACCTTTGAAAATTTCATCCTTCACCTGTACAGTGCTGTCAAAGCTGTCATTAATATGCTGGAGTTGTAAACCTTAAGTGTAGGAAGAAGTCAGCAGTGCTAAATTCTTTTTTTCTTTTTTTCTTTTTTTTTCCCCAGTGTTCTTTCTACATCTCATTTGTCATTCTTCCAAAAAGAGAAGGAATAATTGGAACATGATGGTTATTTCTATGGGCAGTTAGTTGACACAGGGCAATACCAGGGAGAGGTCGCAGAGAGAAAAAAATCAAAATATGCAGTTAAATCAATAGTTTATCTAATCTCTCAGTCAAAGATCTCTTCTGCCATGTAATATCAGCTCTGCTTTACACTGTTACTTGTTTGTAGATCTGCAAGATCTTTGAATTTCATTGCCCACTACATTTGGTTACCTAGATGACAGTTTCTTTCAGTGGGGAAAACTGAGGTGACTCAGGCAAATGGGGCTAGTAACACACTTTGCTTCCAATTGGACTTTCTAATTTTTGGTTCCTCCCACCCTTCCTGTTCCATGCTGATGGATTTTGTCTGGCTATGGAGTGCGGAGGCCAAGCTAAACTCTCCCTCCTTTGTGAAGGTATTCAGATCATTATCGAAGGTGACATTCATCATCCCAGAGGGTGAAAGGTCCATTGAAGCCCTTCAAACCTTTATGAAAATGTCTTTCAATTACAGGTTTCCATCTCTCCTCCTTGCCCTGTAGCTTAGCTGATCAAAATGAGGGCAGCATTTTCAAGCTGTGCTGTAAGAATTTCTGTTCTGAATTCTGTATCTGAAGAAGTCGAACTCAGCAGGCTTGACCAGAGAGGAGCAGAGATGAATTGTGTTACAAGATGGCAGATTGCCCTCCTTCCCATCTATATTATTACAAAATAACCTTCAAATATATGTTTGAAAAATCCTCTTGCTTCTGCCGTCAAGGAAGTGGTATTATAGATACAGACAACAGAAAATGAATGCTGTTCTTCACAGTCAATGATTTCCTAAAGATTTAGATGAATAAATTAGGTAATACAAGAAAAAAAATACTTTAAAAAACTTATTAAATATTGTTGATAGTATCAGGCTGGAATTCACTTTGTGATCTAAGTAAGCAATTCTGAAGAAAATTCAAGTTTAGAGACTTATGTTACCCATAGAAACAGGTAATAAATTTACCAACATCCTTATTGCTCATAAACATCTGCTCCTTAGCTCTAGTCAAAACAAAATTCTTGAGGCAGCAAAGGAAACAGCTGCCACATCAAACACAGTGTTGATGTTGCAATGAATTTTATTGATTCCCCTTCCTCATGCTACACATAACACTTCAAAACCTACAATATACATTTGCCTGTTCAATAGTTTACATATTAGACTTGCTTGTCTATGTGAAACATACTATAAATGCAAATAAATCAATATATTGACTGGCAGAAGGTAAAACTGCATGCTGCTACAATGTCTTTGATAGGAAAACCTGGGTAAGAAGAAACTGGAAATTTGAGCTAATTTGGGTGAATAGAAACTGTTCTTATAACAGTGACCAAGTCAGATATTTTTTAGTGCATACACTGACCTTGAAAATTTTCTGAATTGATATTTTTGGTCTGTTTAAAAAAAACCTAGTGTGTGAAATATTTGCTTCCTTAAAGAAGGGGTTTTTTTCCCTGGAAGCTGTTATTCACGTATGAATGTTCCAAAAAACCAAAAACGGGGAAATAAGTTATGAGACATTGTAAATGATCAGTCCTTTTCTGGGTCCATAACATACAGCACATTTCCACATTTCCTATAAAAAGGAAGCCGAGTGCAAAGTCAGAATCATAGAATAATTCAAGCTGGCCAGCACAATATGATGCTGAATTTAAAATATATTGCTTAGATTTTTTTCCAGTCAGGTATGTCTGATTACAATCAAAAGAACCAAGAAATCCCTTTTACTTTTCTTTGTGTGTGTCAAGGGAATTGGTGGGTTGCTGTCACTTGGTACCTTTGTCAGTGTATTTTGAGGAAATGCATTACTAGAGATTCCACTGTAAGAATGGAAAGAGAATTATTCCCTTCTCGACATTCTTTTGCTGTTCAGAGTGAAAATCATTCATTAGTCTCATTAAATAAGAGGTGATTCCTAATTGATCCCTCAAGCCAGACAGTGAGCATTAAAATTCAGCCTCCTTCTAGTGTAGAGAAAGGTTTTTTTCCTAGATATTTCATAAGAATTTAGGGGACACAATCTAATGTTATTGATTTTAGCAAATTATGAAATTAAATGCTCAGGAAATATGCATAAACATCTATAAGGTGGAGAAATTTGAACTGGTCATGAAATTTGAGTCTGAGGAATATGTTACCTGTCTGGGAGACAGAGATTTTCTTTTTCAAATTATTCACTCTCCAAAGTATAGAATCATAACAACAAGAGCTGAAGGAAAACTAGTTAATCATCTTGCCTCTCTTCCCTCCAGAGGATAATTTTTCTGAATGCTTCTCAAGCCTCCCTCCTTTCCCCTCCAAACCTCCTTATTTGAAATTTCATTTTAATTGTCTAAGGCCTAGAAGGCAGAAATCAGGAGAAGTAATGGAGCTTCTGTGACATCTTAATATAGTCTCACGAGTCCTAGTTCAATTACAACAGTGCTATTATCTATACCCCAGAAAACAGAGCATAGACCTGATGTAAAGATGTGTTGGCATAAGAACGAAATGTTTTTGTATTTTGTATGTGAATTTTATAAGCTAAAACTTAATTTTTCAGGTGTATAAAACTACCCAGTGGAGCAGGAGCACTACCTATAAAATTCTTCCAAATACATGTGGATGTGGTTGAGAGAGAACCATATTTTAGAGCCTTTGAAGTATGTAAACATACATCCTTAACAACCCATCCACATTTGTTCCAGTGCGCAAAGCTAATCAATTGTACTACAGGACCTGAAGATGCCTTTGAAACCTGGCTGATTGACACATGTTAATACGTGTATCTCTTGGGAATACCCCTCTACAGGATTTGAAATCAGGACCCATTGTGTAATTCTATGGCTAATTTCAAAACATACTGGGCTCACATCCAAGAGATACTGAATTGTGGAATCACAAAAGTTTGGATGTCTCCAATTCCTGCAAATGAAAACCAATACCTTGTTGATGTGATGGAGTTTTGACTTGCTTGTCCCCAGATATCTCATAGGACAAAAACATCTACAAAAACCTGGGGAAAGAGGATAAGTTTACCTTTATGCTCTGAGCTTTCAAAGGTTTGGGTAGTCATTGACAAAATTAGTTGTCTCTATCAGTCATGAGAAAATGTGAGAGGAACTGAGGTTTTCAAAGCACAATGTATAAACGAGGTCTATGGCAGGAAACTGAGTTTCCTGCAATGCAGCATTCTGGCTTGACATTCTAATTTATCTCTCATTTACTCTTTCCTCTACAGATTATCTTTGATACTATCAGTGAATGTTGTTATCAACAATTAACCTAAACCAGGAAAGTGCCAAAATAATTTTATAAGCAGCCAATTTACAGAACAAAATAGCCTTTCTATTTTCATTGAGGATTTGATGTGATGTGGAAAAGTAGACTTCACTGCTGGTTTTATGTCTTTTCATTTTTAAATAAAGAGGAAATCAGAACAAAACTGCAGAAATATTTACTCTATTAAGTCTAAAAATACTTATTTTTTGGGGCATACATTTCTGTAAAATTGTTCTGGAATAACAAGACAAGATCACTTTTGCTTTCCATCTCAATATTTGCACCTTGAAGCAGTAACTGGGCTTTAAGAAAAAACTGTCAGTTTTCTAATCACAGTGAGAGGTCATGATTCAAGACACTGGTTGAAAAAGGCAATAAATCAGGATCTTATTAATGTCTTTTAGACTTCAAACAATCTTTCAATCTGCTTAGTTTCTTTTAATGAACGTTGTAACTATTTTGTGTTGTTTTAAATTCAGTATCCATCTTAATTGCCTTAGATGTGCTCAGACATGCTATATATGCTTTAGATGTGGTCCAATTCAACACTTTGGAAAGTTGAAAACATGATGGCCAATCCCCAAAAACGTAGTACCTGAGCTCCCCAGACTTTTACAGGAACTGGGATGAGGCAGTCATCAGCATTTCAGCAACTGAGCCTTTTATTTCTTAAGAATAACTCTGAATAGTGCAGAATGTATTTCCACTATAGTCTGCTTTCTAATTGTTATCTGTAAGATCCCAAATTTATAGACCCAATTATATGTATAATATGTGAGTGTATATATGTGTATATATGTACACACACATATTATATATATCTACACATGCACACATACACACATAATAGGTATATAAACTATGCATAACCTTTATCTCTCCCCATGGCCACATTGTTTCTATTCAACTAGTTTTGTCTAATTTGTGAATGCTTTAATGGTTTTTCTAAGTTCTTCAGTTATAGTTATTCTCTAGAAGTCTTCAAATATACCAAAACATATTATCTTAGCATATATTATAGTGATGAATTTATATTTTGTGAGGCCAAAATCCCAAAACAGCTGTGAAGATAAAGTAGTTAAGATAATACATGGTGATTTCTTATTTACCAGATTTGTCTTCCATGGTCCTGAGGAGTATCTCCTCAATGCTGGTCTGCATCAACCATCTCCATCTTTTGTTTAGCCATCTGCCTTTCGACACATTTGCTTATGATGTCTGTTTACATAAACTGTCAGCAGTGCATCACCATGGCCTTGAACCAATCTGTCTCAAGCTTTCGTCATCTATCTCTTTCATCATGCCACAAAAAAATTATTTTAGAGTATAATCTATTGGTAGTCTGGCTTCTTCCTCTATTTATGTTCTTAGCAAAGTTTTTCAGTCTGGGTTTGAGATGTGATGCTATGCTGTTGCTTATCAGGTCAAAATTTTACTGTGGTCAGGTTTACCTTATTTTTGTTTCTATATTTGTAGCTGACATAAGAAAATAAAAGACCAGAATAACCTGAAAAGACCAAAAATTGCAGTAACATCATGAACAGAGCAAGAATAAACTCTAACGAAACATAGATCCCAAGATAGAGCCAAAGCAAATGTCAGAATACTTGAACAGTTTGTACAGTTGTATTTTATTTATATAAGCTTTGGTAATCCTTCAGGCCACAGAATCACGGAATATATGCTAAGTTGGAAGGGACCCACAAGGATCAATGAGTCTAATGACATTCCATGTGCTTGAGAGCACTGTCCAAACATTTCTTCGACTGTGTCAGGCTGAAGCTGTGACCACTTCCCTGGGGAGCCTGTTCCAGTGCCCAGTCACCCTCTGGGTGAAAAATCCTTTCCTAAAATCCAACCTAAACCTCCCATGACACAATTTCAGGCCATTCACTGGGGTTCTGTTACTGAGCACCACAGAGAAGTGATCAGTGTCTGCCCCTCCTCTTCCCCTCATGAGGAAGCTGTAACTGCAGTGAGGTCTGTCCTCAGTCTCCTCTTCTCCAGGCTGATCAGACCAAGTGACCTCAGCTGCTCCTCATACGGCTTCCCCTTGTGGTCCTTCACCATCCTTGTTGCTCTCCTTTGGACACTGTCTAATAGCTCAATGCCTATTTTATATTGTGGCACCCAAAGGTGCACACAGGGCCCAGCGTGAGATTGCAGCACTGACGAGTAGAGCTAATATTGGCCACAATATAAGACATTAATAATTATAAATCAGTCCTCTTAAAAGTGTTTCTTGCAAGTGCTTTGGACACATGGCAATGTAAACTACAAATATAGATAGTTCAGAATTTCTGCAGAGTTTCTATTCAAAGAATTCTAACTCGATTCTGAATAGCACAAAATTCTATCTGGACTTCGTCAATATGGTTGGTTTAGCTTGCTGAATTTCCAGAAGAACAAAAATATGGGAATGTAGGTGGTCAAGGCCATGGAACTGAGTGGTCAAGGCATACTCATATAGTGAGTATGCTCTATTTTACATTATAGAGGATGTGAACAAACTTTTTTTTATTCTAGGTTGGTCTCTATGGATGTATCTGAGTTTTAAAAATATTCTGCATACCTGAACACTGTAAATGTTACTCATATCTTGTTAAAAGATGGTTAGTTCAGATGCCAAATTTGCTGAGTTTTCTGAGTTTGATGTTCAGGTCGTCAACAGAATTAATCATACCTGGGGTCACTAAAGAATTAATTTGATGAAATTACAAGGAACCTGGTTGTAAAGCCCCACAATAACAATGCTGGTGATGTGAGGTGTACTAGTGTTAGATTAGATTAGTCTGTTAATTCACCAATTCATCCTGCAGAATAAATTCTGTTTCTTTTCATGTTTTCTAATGGCCTCTTTGCATGTCTGTATCTCCTTTGCATTAAAATCTCCTTGAAAAGGGAACAAAAACTAAAGCTGCATTTAAATATTCATTTGAAAATGACATTTCTTCAGGGAAATCGATTATAATGAGCAATGTTTACTAAAAGCTCTTAATATAATTGGTTACACATAAACAATTGGAGAAGTTCCTAGCTGCACTCAGCTTGCAGCTCATTTTCTAGCCATTAGCTCTTTAACAGTAGGGGTTGTAATAAAAGATCAGTCAAATAACTACTACTGGCTTGTACACTAGATGCAGTGTAAAATGTCTGTTTCGAGGCAGGAAATGTCTCTTTTCATAAGTAAGAACTCTGCATTTTCTTTTTGTTGAACATTTTTGTTAAAACAGTACACATCACAACATTCATGTACATATAGTTAGTATGTCACTCATTTTCAGTGTCAAAAGCCACTCAGTATTCACATGTTTGTAAACTGGAAACAGGTATTTGATAATCAGCAGAAGTGATATCCCTATGTGTCATCTGATGACTAGTGCTGGTTGCAAACTATTTTGTTTAGAGTGGAAATAATAATTTGTACTGAGGGACAATAAGAAAGTCAGCTTTATGTAACTGCTGTGATACAACAGTGTGTTGTTAAGGCAGCATGTGTATACAGTATTATACATAAGTATATATGTATTGGTATGTATTAATATCTGTGTATTTGTGTACAAACAATACCTCAGGACTGAGTAGTTGGACAGCATGTACCTGTGTGGTGTCTTGCCTATATTGTTCTTTCAGTTAATTGGGCATGTAAAGGCTGATGAGGCAAAAACCCCCAATCTCTACCTTAATTAAATCGCAAAAGCCCTTAATTGGAACAGACAGCTCAGAAACATATATATGAACAAGCACTTATAACTTACTTCTGTTTAGTTATATTCACTCTCTGGGGTTTCTTTCCTTTTTCCTTCCCTATTCTTTGAATAGAAAAACTTTTGCTTTAGTAAGCAAGACTTTCATCGAGGTCAATGGAACATCTCACCATGAGAGTGACTGAAGAACTGTTTTGCTATCCATGACATTTTTATTTACTGGAGGGTGATTAGGCAGTAATGTTTTGTGTCTGCTTGTAGGGTCAAGCTAGTTGTAGCCTTAAGAGGTCTTTTAGGGTTCCTGGCACTGAGGTTCTTGAATGCTTCCTGTACAATTAAAAAAAAAAAATCTAAATTTTAATTAAGAACTCTATGGTCAATATAAAATCATAATAACAAAATTCACAAGTGCATCTTAGATTCCCAGAGTCAATAAAGTTGGAAAAGACCTTCAAAATCATCAGGTCCAACCTTTGACCAAAGACCACCACATCAATTAAGTGTCGTGGCACTAAGTGCCGTGTTCTGTCATTTCTTGAACTACTTGCAAGCATGGTGACTCCACCACCTCTCTGGGCAGCCTTTTCCAATCCTTGACAATCTTTGATGAAGAAATTCTTCCTGATGTCCAACCTGAATATCCTCTAGAATAGCTTGAGGCTATTTCCTCTTGTCTTGACACTTTTTCTCTGGGAGAAGAGGCCAATCCCCACCGGCTGCACCCTCCTTGCCAGTGGTTGTAGACAGTGATAAGGTCACCCCTTTCCTCCAGGCTAAACAACTCCAGGTCCCCCAGTTGCTCCCCATCTGACTTACTCTCTAGACCCTTCATCATCTATCTCTCTTGTCCTTCTCTGGACACGCTTCAGCTCCTCGGTGTCTTTCATGGACTGCAGAATTGAACACAGGATTTGAGGTGTGGCCTCACCAGTGCCGAGTTCAGGGACACAATCTGGTCTCAGCTGGTCACACTATTGCTGATGCCGTTGGCCTTCTTGGCCACCTGGACACAGCTGGCTCGTGTTCAGCTGCTGTTGACCAGCACTCCCAGGTCCCTTTCTGTCAGGCACCTATACAGCCACTCCACCCTCAGCCTGAAGAGCTGCCTGGGGCTGTTGTGACCCAGGGGCAGGACCCAGCACTTAGCCTTGTTGAGCTTCATAGAATTGGCTCATGTATCCAGCCTGTCCACTGTCTTCTGCAGAGCCTTCCTACCCTCCAGAAAGTCAACACTTGATGTCATCTGTGAACTTATGGAGGATGCACAACAATCCCATCATCCAAATCACCGATGAAGGTATTAACCATCTCAACAGTATTTAACCCAATGAAGACACCACCTGTCCAAGCCATGGGCTGCCAGCTTCTCCAGGATAATGCTGTGTGACAGTACCAAAGTCCTTCCCTTATCCACTGTGTCACTGAGTTATAAAAGGAGATCAGGTTTATCAAGTAGGACCTGCACTTCCTAAACCCATGCTAGCTGGGCCAGGTTCCCTGATCTTGCATTCTAGCTATCAATTCCTCTAAAAACCTTCTACCTTTTAAAATCATGTGCAAATTTATTTGTCTTCCATATATTGTTGATGCAATAAGTGCATTGAAACTATGTGCCTATGTCAGTTAATATTCAGATGGTGAAATAACACTGAATTTAATTATGTAAGACAGAAACTGCCTGAGCCCTTTCAGCATGACCAGAACTTTTGTTCTGTGCCCGTTATGAGCCAGGGCTATAGTGGCTGAACTTCAGCACAGTATGCTGACATTCTTGCTGGTATCCTCAGCTAGGTAGGAAATGAGATAAATCATGTGGAGAAATCTCAAATGATTAGTGGTAACTGAATAAACAAGGTTAACTCTGTTTTGCACTTCTGCTTACTTGAAAATAGAATTTTTGTTCATGTATCAACTTGTTTTAGGCAGGTGATACAGTGTAGTGTTTTTTACTCCAAGCAGCCTTTTAGCAGCCTTGTAATCTCTGAAGCAATGAGTTTCCATGGATACTAGCTTATTCCCCCAAGTTCCTAATCAAAAGAGTCATATGATCCGTGCGCAATTGCAAGTGTTTGCATTTCATACATGACTATTTGTAAAGTCCCCTTTTAGACACAGATTGCATTCAACAGAAGTGCAGAAACATGTTTTCCATCCTAGAATCAAAATAATTTCCTCAAGTGACAGAGGAAAACTGGATTATTATTGTAAATGAGACCAATGAAATCTCCAGTATAAATGAAATAAAAATCTGTATCTAGACTTCAGCTGACAGAGTAAGCTTGGAAACTGTTCCTCCAGTACATTCTGATTGTTGTGGACTGAAAAGTGCTTGATTCTCTTGCATTCCCATCTTGTTTCCACCAAGTACAGAATTACTGTACTTCGGATTTTAACATCATAGGGCTGGTGCTGTAACATATTTGTAACAATAAATTTTCATTAAAAAAAAAGAGGCAACACCCCCCCTCCCCAATAAAACCACAACAACTTATGCCACTAAGCATCAGTTCTTGCTATTAAGTTTGTGTTTTTCTTTTGGATAGGGAAAAACCCACAGGATGAAAATTCTTTGTAAAGAATGGAAACAAAAAATAACATTTTTTGGTAATAATAATTAATTAATATCTATAGTTCTCCTAGGATCAGAAATATTTGTTATCATCAGAAAGTTTCAACTCACTAATATGAAGGCTGTTATAGAAAGTTCTTTCTGACAAGAATGGGCAAAATTATTGACAAGGTCATTGCTGTTCCTTAGGGAAGTCAGCTGTCTATTCTCAAACATCTCCATGTGTGCACCAGCATAGGTTTTTGTGTGTCCATGTGAAAAGCCAGATCGATAAATTGATCTGAGTTAGAAAAAAGTTTGGAAAAAAAATAGATTTTGCATGGTGTTTTTCAGGCCTATCACTTTGTGATCTGGTCTGTTACTGTTCAAGTACCTGTGTTGCCTAGCAGTGTATCATGTCAAAAGAGAGAAAGAGGAGACTTAGGTGGAAAAAAAAGTCTGATATACTGCAAAATTCTAATGAGGTGACTATTGAAGTCTATATGGCAGCCTTCAGAAATAAGAGGCATCACACTGCACTTGAAAAAAAGCTGTTGTTTGCAAGCTAAAAAAATCCATGCTGTTATATTTGCCGATTCGAAATTTAAGAACAGAAACTGAAAGCATGTAATCTCTATCTGCATAGATAACATTGCATGATGAGAAGATAGTATCTGCAATTATACAGACATCAATTTTTTGAATTAATGTATTCTCATATTTTAGAAGTTTGTCATTTGCCAGTTTTTCCCTCTTATACAAAACCTGTCACTGTAGCTTTGTTATTTATTCACTTTTTTTTTTTTTTTTTCTCAGTGTTCTTTGTTTGTCTATAATTGCTTTTTGGCAAGCATGCCACTTCAGGTAGAAATTTATCAAACACACATATGGGCAGTCCTTTGTGATTTGCAAATGTAAGTATTGTAATATTGATACCTTTTTTGAATGTAAGCTCTCTTAAGGAATGATCTTTACAAACACACAAATTTCTTTCTTTTGTAAACATCTCTATTTCTTTCATGTTCTGTCTGTTCATCAGTCAGACCAGAATAATAGTCCTCTCAGCTTCAGTGGATTATTTCCAAGCTTTGATCAGAAAGTGAACACTCTTTGCTGAAATGTGAAACCTGCCAAGGCTTCACGTAGTAAGACTGTTCTGTTCAGAATTTGCTGGTTGTCCATTCAAGTGTGAGAGCATATTGATCAGTGTGCACACAGTGGGATGAAAATTTGGCATGAGAACAGAATGCAATGGGAAAGCTTCAATTTATTGCTTTTTTTTAGGGTGAAGAGGGAAAGATACATAACTATA
>VZSE01005036.1:10206-44057 GCA_013398275.1 Promerops cafer
GGGGCACTGAGCAGGCTCCCCAGGGAATGAGCACGTTCATGCCAGAGCTCCAGGAGCGCTTGGACACCGCTGCCAAGCACGTGGTGACATCCTCGGGCATGTCCCGTACAGGAACAGTGGCTGGACTCGATGACTGATTCTCTCTTGCTTGAGAATATTCTATGATTTTATATTCTATGATTTTATGGTCGTTGTGGGTCCCCTCCAGCTCTGCATATTCCATGATTCTCATATTTTCCCCTCTTCTTTCCTGATGGGTTGGGGACCCTGTGGCTGGTGGCTGGATGGGGTTGGTGATGCTGGGAGCTGGTGGAGCTGGATGGAGAAGTTTGCTCACACCACGAGGCTGGCACCTTTCAGCAGAGCTGCTCATCCTTTCCCTTGAAGCTGTGAGCTCACGGTGCAAGAGAGGAACTCTTTGTCTTATGCAGCAGCAGGACTGGAGGGACAGATGCCATCCCTGGGTGCCAACACCACCAACAGCCAGGACCTAGAGTCAACATGACCTTAAAATACTCCACAGCAAAAGCAGTTTCCAGCCTCTGCCGTGCTCGTTTGCCTCTCGCTTTGGCACTGAGCTGTGCTCAGAGCCCACTGGTGCTCCGCTTAAAAATATTTACAGTGAAACCAAAACTGACAAGTAACACACTACGGTACAAATTCTAAACTTGCCCCAGATTTGTCCACAGAATCGTTAGAATTTGTAGCCTGCCAGCCTGCTTAGATTATTTTGCATCAAAACCATGCAGAAGTTGTAGTTTCGTATGGTTTTGACACGTGCTCTGGTTCTAGTTTGGTTTCAGCTCTCGGTGAAATGCGAGGTTATGACTCTTTCAGTCAAAATGAAAGCGATTCCGATATTCCCCCGTGTGTAAATCCAGGCTGCTGAGTTTCCCGTGGCTCAGTTTGTAGTTTCCTTATGAAAAACTGATTAGTGCTCTCTGCTGTGCCTTCGGTGGAGGCCGCTGCTGCCCGGGGGTGGATTTGGGGTGATAAATGTGCCACACCTGGGACCAAAGGGGGTCTGGGGGGTGGGAAGGGAGCAGGGCTGGCTGGAGGGGTGGGAACTGGTGGAAATCAAAGATGTGGGACCTTGTGGTGAGCGGGACACCTGGGACAACGAGGTGGGGAACAAGGATCTGATTGGGGGTCAGGTGAGTTACAGGTGGAAGTGGTTGAAACTGATGGGCTGCAGGAGAAAAGGAGGCTGGGAGGGGCCGAGCCAGCGTGAAGCCGAGCTTGTAGGCTGGTGAGTAAATGTGGGATGCTAAAAAAGAGGGAGAATTTTTTGGGGTGGTTTTTCAAGTAGAAGAGAGGAGTGGGAACCCCAGGGGCCAGTTGAATGTGGTGGGAGACCCCAAAATGCTTCTGTAGTGTGGAGTGAGGAAACCTTTTGGAGTGTGGGGTGGCAGAGGGAGAGTTTGGGGTCCTGAAGCTGGAAGGAGCAGGGCAGGAGAATGTTTGTGTCTCTTGCTAAGGGAAGAGAGGGAGGAGAGGAAAAGTTCACCTGCTTGTTGTGCAACTTGTGCTTGGCTGCACTGAGGCCCTGGGGAGTTCTGCTGCTGGTTTGGGGTGAGCCAAAGCCAGATGAGCCAAAGCCAGGAACCTGGGCCTGGTTTGAGGCAGGTCAGATTCCTGCTGGCAGTGCAGGAGAGGTGCCCCACAAGAATTTGTGGGGTGGAAAGTGTTTGTTGTGTGTGAGCAGGCAGATTCCCTCCAACACAGCCCCGGGATGCTCCAGAGGGAAGAAGGGTTGCCCTTTGATCTCTTTGGAGAGCCTGGGTTTAGAAACAGCAGAAAACAATTCTGTGCCTCTGTGCCAAGCTGCTCTTCCAGGTTTTTTTTCTGGAGATGGAAGCATTTACTGTGACAGCTGATTTTTCTCCCCGACGCGGCGATTCCGCGCGCGCCGAGGCTCAGACTCGCTGAGGAGACGGTTGATGCCGTTGTGACAGTTTGACATTCCTCAGCCGTGGGATGTTTTCCCCCCTTCTTTCATTTCACCCTTTTATGTGTAACCCTTTCCTTCCTGCTGGGCTGAGCAGTGAATCCTTTGAGGGGGGGATTTGTGTTGAGGTGTTGGGGAGTG
Organism: Promerops cafer; assembly: GCA_013398275.1. NCBI lineage: Eukaryota > Metazoa > Chordata > Aves > Passeriformes > Nectariniidae > Promerops > Promerops cafer. The sequence goes on from VZSE01005036.1 coordinate 12,296, forward strand.
TGGTCGGAGCTCAGCTCTGGGAGCTGAGGGCTTGTTCCCCTCCTGGGTGGGAGAGTGAAGAACCTTGAGGATGGGATGGAGAGGAACAGGATTTGGGGTGTGCAGTGACCCCAGAGTGTAGTCTGAGGGCTTGTCACCTCCTTCCTGCCCCCACCCCGTTCCCAAGGGGGTGTTCATTGCCTGCTGCAGGTGTTTGCAGCACGAGGTGTTTTCCCTGAGGCTCTTCCTGTGTGGAAGGAGGACAGGCAGAGCAAGGCAGGTGTGGAGTGTCCTTCTGTGTGCCCTCCCTTTTCCCCCTTTGCTTGTAACAACTCTCCCCTTCTGTTTTTGTGCCTTTTGAAGGGGTTTTCCAGAAGCAGCCCGAGCCTGGGAAGTCCCTGGCAAAGCAGCTGCTGTGTGAGAGGCAGGTTAGAGGTGGGAGAGGATCTGAGGATTTGGAGAGGTCAGAGACCAACCCCACCTGCTCCTGGCAGGAGTGGGAGGGCAGGGAAAGTGGATTCAGCTGAAAAGGTTCTGTGAGGTTTGGTCCTTACATCGTCCTGTCCCTCCATCCCTTGGAAATTGTCTCTCTGTGTTTCCTGATGGCTCCTTCAGGTCCTGGAAGGCCACACTGAGGTCACCCCAAAGCTTCTCCTCTCCAGGTGAACAACCCCAGCTCTGCCAGCCTTTCCTCCCAGCAGAGCTGCTCCATCCCTCTGCTCATCCTGGTTCCTCTTCTGGGCTCTCTCCAACAGCTCCATGTCCTCCCTGTGCTGGGACCCTGGAGCTGGGGGCAGCTCTGCAGGTGAGGTCTCACCTGAGCAGGGCAGAGGTTTGGCCAAATGTCACTTTGAGATTTGCAGCTTTTCCATCCTGGTCTTGCCCTGTGTGTTTGTTCCCTGTGACAGGGATCGGTGTTTTGGCAATCCAGAAATGCTTTGAGGTCTTGTTGGAAGTGCTCTTACAGGTAAACAGCTGGTCCCAAAGCTCTTGACAACAAATGTGCATTATTTGCTCCATTCACCCTCCTCCTAAATAATTTTTTAGTGTCTTTTTTGGGTGATTACCATCATCAGATTCCAGCTGTAGAGATTTCAGTAATTAGATACCACCCTCCCCAATCTCAGCCAGGCTCTGTGGAGAGCTTTGAAATAAAAGCTATTATTTAAATCCAGTTTCTCTTCCTTCTCCTTATGTATTGTTTAGTAGTATTTTCTTTCCCCAGCGCCAGAGCTACAGGAGGTTCGTGCTCCTTCTTCCTAAATCTGAAATCCAAAGCCCTCTCGGGGGGTTTGGCTTCCTGTAGGCTCCTGGCTCTCCCCGGTGTCCTTCCTCCTCTCTTTCTCTGCCATCTCCCCTGCTTTCCCTTCCCTCTGTTTTATTAAAAGGCTCCCCAGTAGCTTTCAGCCTGCCTGGTCAGGATTAGAGAACATCTTCAGGCCCTTTTGCTGCCCTGAGGGGTTTTATTTCAGCTCAGTGCTCCTTAGCAGGGCTGTGCAGCACCAGCAGCACGTCAGCTCTGGGTCCTCTGAGCAGCTGGAATGGGAAAGAACCCCAAAAAGGTGGAGAGAGGAGTCTCCCTGCCAGTCTTCTCCTTGCCCAAAGCCCCTCTGGAGCAGAGGGATCTTCCCAGGGCATCCTCCAGCTGCGGGCTGGGGTGGTTTTGAGCAGCCTGAGACCCAAAGGGAAACTTTTTCTATTTCCACACCTTTTTAAACAAGAAGGCAGCGGGAAGATAAGCACTTCAAAACCCCCTGAGCAACCACCCCAAAGTCCTCAGCTTGGCCCTGAAAAGCAAGAAAACAAGAAAGGTGTTAAGAACAGAGCACTTTGTTGTGTGTTTTTTGTGGGTGCTTGGCTTCACCCTTTGCTCAGTGCTCTGGTGTTGTTGCTCCTGTGTTGCAAAACTTTGCAGGGGAATTCATCAATTGAAAATTTATTTGATTCATTTCTCTGGTAATAAAATACCAGGAATATTCTGCTCTTTCTTCTTTCCAGCAGAACAAGCTCAGCATGCAGCATCCAGCTCAGGGCCTGTTTGAATATCTTGTTGGGTCAAAGGGGCACTTGATAAACTGCTCCAGGCAGAGTTTTTGTGTGTGCAAAATGTAGTTTGGTTTTCAGGCGAAGCTCTGTGCTCTTGGTTCAGTTCTTCTTGTGGTTTGGGCATTCAAGAAAAGTTAAGACCTCTTTTAACAAGAGGAGGGAAGAGAGAAAAAGCCATATGACCGGAAAGTTTTGGATTTCACATCTTTAAATCTTTCCTGAGCATGAAGAATGGCATTCCCTCGTTCTCCTACCAAGACAGGCTGAGCCTGGACTGAGGGAAAGGAGCTGAGGTGCCAGGGAAATCTGGATGGAGCGAATCCCTTTGGATGGGGCCACTTGGGTGGTGATTATTGGTGCCATGTGGGATTGAAAAGGAACACGCTGGGTTTGGGGGGAGAGGGGAGCCTGGGAGGGGGGGAGTTAATGGAAAAGTACAGTGAAGCACCTTCTGAGGTGAGCATAAGTAGGGAAGGTCTATTAGCAGCCCCGATAATTTGCATGTATTATGTAAAGCTCAGCTGGCAGCAGGGAGAGCTCCCATGTGAGCTGTCAAAGGCTCCGCAGTGGGAGGCAGACCTGGAGCTGCTCTGCTCCTGGTTCCTGCCACCTGCACAGCCTGAGGAACAGCACGTCCAGGTGGAGCAGATTCCCAAATCCTGGAACTGTCCGTGAGGAGCGCAGGGTGGTGGAAGCGTGGTGGGGTTTGTGCCAGGTCTGGAGGCTTGGAGGGGTGCAGAATCCCAGGGAAGAGCTCCAGGACCAAGGAGAAGTGGGTCAGTGTGCCCCAAGCCCAGCAGGGGGGTGATGCTGCCAGTCTGTGCCCAAAGTGGAAGCCAGGTTGCTTGAGCTGGAGGGAGTGGAGGATGCAGAGTGAAAAATCCCCAAACATGAGGCCACAGGGAGAGAGGCTCCAGAAAAAGGGTTAAGGAAGAGGAAGAAGCACAGGCTCTGGGGGAAAAGGGACTTTTTTACCCCCTGACCAAGCCACGGTCAGAGGGAAGGTTCCTGGAGAAGGCAGCAGGGTCTGTTACACTGAATTTAAGGCTCCAGTTTCTCTGGGCTTTGGGGAGAGGAAGCAATGACAAGCTGATAAATAACTTCCCTTTTCCCCTCCTGGATCTGGGCATCTCCTGTGTTGCTGAAATCCTTTGCAGTCTCTGGCTTTAGTTTCAACTCTTCCCCATGTCCAGCAGCACAGGAACTGCTGCCTGAGGGGGAAACCTCAGGAGATGGAGCAGGGATGGGTGGGTGGGTGGAAGTGGGAGCTGAATGAGGGATGAGCCCTTCAGAGGTGCTCCCGAAGATGCTGGAGAGGGAGCCTGGAGTGATCCAGAGGCTGAGCACGGGGAGTGTCCAGGAGAGGGAGCTGGATCCGGGCTGGAGCTCTGGGAATGTGAGCATCACCTGGGAGGTGATGGACCAAAGCCAGGTGCAGCGGTGGGGTTTGCTTTGGGGGGAGGTGAATCCTCCCAAAATCAGGGCTGGTGCTGCTGGATTTTAATTGTGGATGGAGCTGTGGGAAATGGGTGTCCTGGGAGAAAACCCCTTTGGAGCCCGAGCTGGGCCATCCTAAAATGTGCATTTCATGGCAGCTCCAAGGCAGGCTTTGGTGCCTGCAGGCTCCGAGAGGCTGAGCAGGGTTTTGTCCATCCAGTGTGCACTTGGCTGGAACTGCTGGCATTTGTTTTTCCTAATTTACCCTTTCCTTGTTTGTCCCGTGTACGGTGCAGGGGTCTAATTTGGACTTTTTTAGGCAAAAACCTGCTCAGCATTTATGGGTTGGGGCAGCAATTCTGGAGCATTTAGAGGTGCATTTGATTAGCACTTTTGGAAAACTGTGCAGCAAATTGCAGTGCTAATCACAAGAAATCAAGCCATGGAGTTTTAGGGCAGAACTGGCTTTCAGTTGGCTTTTTTTAAAGCCAAAAATGAAGATATTAAGCTGTCTAAAGCTCAGAAGAATTTTATTTCTGCTGGTTTCATGTCAGGCTTTCTGATTACACACTTGTGCTGAGCTGAGTGTTGGTAGAAAAATACGGATAAAATAGAAAACACTTAATTTGTGTTCCAGAACTGATCCTGTAGTGTTGGAAGTAGCTTTACTCATGTCTCTCCCTGTCCATAATGGATCCAAATAATTGAAGAAAAATGTCTTTTCTTTGTAAAATCATTCACTGTGTATAAAAGATGGATGGGAAGAGACACAACCAATTAACTCCCAATGTTATTGTGCCATCCCTGGGGTTCAGGATCTTCTGGAATCAAAGGGAACCCTCCCAGTGACCTCTGTGCTGTGTGCTGGATGATGACTTTTAGTGGTTTTTAAATGAGAATAAAACCCATGGCTGTGTGCAGAGGGCTGGGGGAGTGTTAAGTGGATTAAGTGGAACCCACTGGAGACCTTTGTCTGGGGAATGGGACTTTCAGTTGGATTCCCTGGGGCTGCAGACTTCGGGCTGCTGCTGCAGACTTCAAAGCAATGGGAATTTGGGCTCTGATTTCACACAGCCTCTCCCCCAGTGCTCCCAGTGAGAGCCACCAGATGAACACCAGGGTTGTTGTTTGCAGAATGCCAGCATTGAGATAAGGAAGGAAACAGATTTGATCATTAACCAAGGAAGATTGGGGAGGGGGACAAATTGGCTTTTTCCAAGAGCTCTGGTGCTGCTGCCATGACGTGGCTGGTGTTTGGGTAATGTTTGAAGGATGGGTAAATTAGTGGATGCAGCCTAATCAGGAAATGTTGGCCTTCCTCATTTTTTTTTTTTTCCCCCCTGAGACATGGAGATTACTGGAGTTACAAACTGCAAATTGGTAACTGCAGGAGATGCCTAAAATATGAGATAATGCCTAAAAACTGCCCAACTTTCTCTGTAGGACATCAAATGCTAGGCCTATGATCTGTAATTAAATTGCTGATGTGCTGTTAAAAAAAGCAGCTGGCTGGTCTAAGGGTGTCCAGGGCTGGAGCAGAAACACTATAAATGGGACAGCTGTAAGGACATGGAAAAAGTGGGAGTTTAAGGGATGGGAAAATGTTAAGATTTTGGATTTCCAACCTTCCAGGGTGTGAGAGGATTCAGAGGGTCAGTTCTGGGCAGCTGTGGTGGTGAACCATGAGCTCAGAGAATTGAGTGTGCTTGGAGCAGCTCCGGGGTCCTCAGCACAGGAGGGAAGTGTTGGAACAATTCCAGAGCTGCTCCAAGGGCTGGAGCCAGGCTGGGGGTGCTCACCGGGGGAAGGCTCCAGGGACACCTCAGAGCCCTTTCCAGGGCCTGGAGGGGCTCCAGGAGAGCATGAGAGGGACTGGGGACAAGGTCTGGAGGGACAGGACACAGGGAATGGCTTCACATTAACAGAGGGCAGGGATGGGTGGGATATTGAGAAGGAATTCCTGCCTGGGAGGGTGGGAGGCCCTGGCACAGGTGCCCAGAGCAGCTGTGGCTGCCCCTGGATCCCTGACAGTGTCCCAGGCCAGGCTGGACAGGGCTTGGAGCAGCCTGGGACAGTGGAAGGTGTCCCTGCCATGGCAGGGGTGGGATGGGATGATCTCTAAGGTCCCTTTGAGCCCAAACCATGCTGGGATTCTCTGAAGACCTCATTAATGATGTGGATGAGTTTAAGCTGTCTCATTAACAATATTGTGATAGATGAAGTGCTCTCAATATAAGGAAAAGATTCTGGTACTTGACAGATGCCCAGGTAAAGGTGGAGATCTGTTGTCCTCCAAAGCCAAGGCAGGGTTTGCAGAATTCCTTTGCCTTCTGTGTTGGGTTCGTAGAAACCACGGAATCCTGGAATGGTTTGGGTTGGGAGGGACCTTAAAGATCATCCAGGTGCAACCCAGGGAACCTTTTGTTGGGCACTGTAATGACTGTGTTGGATATGAACAGAGATGAGGACTTGGGAATAAATTCCTTGCAAGAATTACTTCTCTAACTCTGGGTCCAGACCAGCTCCCTTGTCCTGGGTGGTTCCTCACGCAGTTTTTCCTTGTTCTCCTGCAGTCGTGGCCTTCCTGGTGGCATTCCAGCAGAACAAGCAGCTGATAGGAGAGAGGGGGCTGCTCCCCTGCAAGCTCTACCTGCAGGACATCAAGAAATACTTCAAGGGCAAGGTCGGCCTGGATGCCCTGAGCTATGCACCCACTCTCATCTGGTTCCTGGACTGGTCTGCCATGGACAGCACCTTGGATTGCCTGGCCCTGGCTGGCCTGGCAGTGGCAGCCTTTGTGCTGCTGACTGGCTGTGCCAATGTGGTCCTCATGTCCCTGCTGTGGCTCCTCTACCTCTCCTTGGTCAACGTTGGACAGATCTGGTGGGTTCTCAATCCCTCTGCTCTGCTTTTCTCTCACTTTGTTCGTGGTACATGTTGATTTTTCCAGTTGCAATTTGGATTTCCAATCCAATTTGTGGTTGCTCCTGGCCAGGTTATCCATGTAGGAATGTGAGGTAAGGACAGCACCGGGCACCAGTGATTTTTTGGGCACCAGTGATTTTTTGGGCACCAGTGATTTTTTGGGCACCAGTGATTTTTTGGGCACCAGTGATTTTTTGGNGCACCAGTGATTTTTTTGGGCACCAGTGATTTTTTTGGGCACCAGTGATTTTTTTGGGCACCAGTGATTTTTTTGGGCACCAGTGATTTTTTTGGGCACCAGTGATTTTTTTGGGCACCAGTGATTTTTTGGCATGTCCCAGCTCTGTCTAACCTGGGCTATCTGCCCTGAGTTCTCCTCTGTGCATTGGTGCAGGATGGGCTTTGCTGATCCTCGTGGCTCCCTTCCCACTGAGGTTATTCCATGACATTCCATGATATCCCTGTGGCTGCTGCAAGGCAGTTCCCTCAGTAATTGCTTTTAGGGTGGATTCTCAGCGTTCAGCTCTGTCCTGTCAGCTGCAGCTCTGTGTTTCAGACTAAGTACAGAAAGCTTGTGGGGGGAGAAGGAGGAGCCCTGACTGCCTGTAAATCACCCTGCTGCAGGGAAGGGCTGTGCTGCTAAAATAAAGGGCTTAGGCTGTCTTTGCTCTTGTTAAGGCCCCAAATACATTGTTTGAAAGAGGATGTGCCCTGAAAACCCCAAATTTCATTAGGTCACCTCCTGAGGTGCCTCTCTGCCTGCAGCTGAGGGAAAAGGTTCTGCCATCAAGAGGTGCCCAGGGAGATTCTTCCCAAATTTTCTGGCTTTACAACAGGACACCTTCTCCACAGATGGGCTCAGTGGGTTTCGTGTGAAGGATTTGCCAGTGCTGCCCCGTTCATTCCCATCCTACTCCAGCTGGAATGCAAGTGGGTGAAGGAGAGCAGCCTGTGAAAAGCTCCATTCTCTGAGCTCTTAACTCAGCATCAGCTTAAAGCTGTGCAACCAAGCCACAGAGTTGGACAAATAACTCGGTGGATGGTTTTCCATTGCCTATTTCCAAACTGTTCCAGAATTTCTTGTCTATTTTCTAGATGTTTAATGTGAAAGGGCAGGAATTTCAAGCATCCTCCTGCTCTGGCTTCCAGGGATACAGGAGCAAAGCCTGGGTGTGATCCTTGACTTCTTCCTCTTTGTGTTTCTGTCTGGAGGGGAGAAAGAGGAAAAAAAATCCCACCAACCTCCCCCTGAAGCTGCTGAGGTTGTGTAGCTGAGCCCTGGAGCTGCAGTGACTCCAAGGCTGGAGGTTTGATCTGTTAATTGCTGAAGCAGTGGGATAATTAAGACAGGCTCTCTTCATTAGTGCCCACAGCCCTCTGGAGTGCTCCCTGTGCTGGTGCTGTAGAGCTCTTGGAGTTTTATTTTTTTTAAAAAACCCACCTGGAATGTGGTTTTTTTCCCATATCTTGGAGCAGTGTGTGCTGTGCTGCTCCTCTGCTCCCACTTTTCCTGGCACGGGGGGTGCTGGCTGCTCTGACAGGCCTGCAGAACTCCTGAGGTTTTCCCAAAATAATTCCAGTTGTGCCTGGTGGACTCTGAGTGGCTGTTTTGGCACCTCTTTTAGGGAGGAGGCAAAGGGTGGGGGATGCAGAGAGGAGCCTTTTCCTCTGCTCCACCAGCCCATATCCAAACCCCTGCTCCTGAGCAGGAGGAAGCTCAGGGAGGAGTGTTGGGGTCCCTTCCCAGCTCCAGGACAAGGATCTGCCTGGCAGGAATGCACGTGGAGCCTGGAGTTTGCCTGTTGTGGTCAAAAGGAATGGACTCCTGGTAGCTGAGATGAGGCTGGATTTTGTTTTTTTTCCCCCCCCCTCCTTTGCTCTTTGAGATTTGGGGGGTGAAATTTAGCTTAGCATACAACAAAAACACACTGAGGGGGGAGGGATAAGAGAAAAGGGGGGGTTAGAGATGTTCCCTCAACTTCTTTTCCTTTTAATTTCAGTATTAAACAGGAAATGAGGTGGTTCTTGTCGAGGGCTGAGGGAAAAGCAGCCCAGCTCAGTCAGCTGTGGGCTCATTTTCCATCAGATTCTCAGGCGTGGGTCAGTGGGTGCTCAAACCCAGATTGTTCCTCTGGTGTGTGCAGTGCCATGGAATTCCCTGGAGAGAGGGGCCCTGCCTGCTTCCAGTGCAGGGAAACCCAGGCAAGGAGCCAAGCAGGGTTCTCTCAATCCTCCCTGTCCTTCAGGAGCTGGGGTGCTGCAAAGGGAGGAGCTCAGAGAGCCCAAAATCTGCAGGGCTGGCCTTAAAACTTAGGCTGGCCTTAAAACCAAGGCTGGCTTGAAAACTCCCTTCTCACTCTGGTTTGTAGGTGGGCTTAGGTGGTGCTCTGGTTGTCTTGCTCCCAATTTGGGGCAGGTTGAGAGGTTTTGATGAGTTCTGTTGCTTCTCCAGAGCAGCTGCAGGAGAGCACAGCACTCCTGAAGTGGGGGAGGACAGTGCCAGGCGTTCCTGGCTGCAGAGATGAGGCAGCTCAGCAGAGAGGTGGCTGAAATGAGCAGGAAATTCCTCCTGTGGCCCAAAGGAAAAAAAATTCCTTCCGTGGCTCCATTATTTTGAGTTTTTGTACAAATAAAACCATTATTTTGGGTTTTTTTACAGTCCTGCTGTCCCTATTCACTGGCCAGCCTGGGCTGCTGTGAGCCACCCCAAGGGCTCTGCCCACCCACCAAAATCCTCTGCTGAGCTTCCCTGGGAAGCCCCTCCAGGGAGGATCCAGCAGGAATAGAGCTCTCTTCTTTAGGCCACTGAGGGACAATTTATTCCTTTTATCACCCTCTTGTCTATTTTAATTTTAAATGTCCCTATTTGTTTTGGGCTGCTGAAGGAGCAGCTCTTTCAACTGCTGCCCAGCTGGCTTGGGCTCAGCCAGGGGAAGCTTTAGAAGAGCAAAGTGTGGCCTTTGAAGGGCAGGACACGTTCCCTGCCTGCCCTGGCCCCACCTGGCAGCTGGGGAATATCCACGAGCCTGGGGACAGCACAGCCAGGACCAGCTGAGGGCTTGGAGGGCCTTAAAACCCTCAGAAAACTGTTCCTCTGAGCTCTTTGTAGTGGGGTTTGCAGGATAAAGGGCGTTTTGGCAGCCTAAAATCCCAAGAACCAGGCCCAGCTTGTGTCCCTTGACTTTGCCAGTTTATTGTCCTTGACTCTCACCAGCCTGAAATAAGATGCACTTTGGTGGTTCTCAAAATTAAGTGACCTTGCAGAGAAATTTATTTATTTTGGTGCCTGGGAAGGGTGGGGTTGAGATTCCCAGTGCTTTCCACCTTGGAATGTGGCAGGTTTTGTCATTCTGGGCACAGGGTTTGCCAAACCAGCTGTGGGGCTGTGCAGACTGAACCTGGATGTGTTTGGGGTCAAGGCCACCCATGTGATGGTGTCACACTTCCATCAGAAGCTCAGTGTGTCTGCCTTAAAATATTAAATTTTCTTCTTTTTTTTTTCCCATCTGCCACTTTGAACTTTTTCCTTTTGAAGTAGGAGACTGTCAAGAAGCTCAAAATCTGTCAGTGCAGAGGAGTATTTAATATTTAATATCTGACCTGTTGGGTTAAGTGCTGAATCATTATGTTCATTTTAACCTTGGTTATTCCTGTCATTTCTGCAGTAGTAAAATAGGAGTAAAATGATAGGAGTCAGTTTGAGTCAAGTAAAAGCTGTTTAAAGATGTTTTAAAACAAGATTTTTGTGGGAATTCATCGTAGTCCAGCATCCATCTTGCAAATCCAGCTTGTCCAGAGTGCAGCTGGTCCCAAACAGAGGCTTTGCCTTTCTCCCCACTTCCTCCCTCCTGAGTATTCCTGTCATGGATGTTCATCCATTTAAACAGGAGTTTGGGAAAAGCTCCTTGGTTTAATCAAAACCCTTGATTTGACCCCAGGAAGGGCCCACTTGTGGTGTCACTCCCTGTGGGATTGGTGTTTGTGGGGATGAGCAGGACAAGCTCTGTGGGAGAGGCTTCCAGCAGGAATGAAATCACTTTTTGTCCCAGAGTCACTAATGCACTTGTAAAGTGACTGGGTAATTCTGGGATAAATTCACTTTTATCCCCCAGTAAGGTGTCTCCAGAGAGCTATTACATTTTCTTATAGAAACAAACTTTTCAGCTGCTCTGCCACTGATCTCCTGTTTCTTCTCCTGTTGTTTCCTCCCTTCCAGCATTTCCAAGTGGCATCTGAAAACCCTTCCTTTCCCTGCTTTATTGTGTTCCCAAAGCTCATTGCCCATTGTCAGACAGCACAGATTAAAAAAGAAAAAAAAAAAAGCTGGAATTGTGGCATTTTAAAATCCTCTTGCCTTTATTTTCTTTCAAGATTCTAGTTGAGTTACAGGAGCTCAAGGGAATAAGTTAAACAAGCCAATAAATAAAATGTTACAGCACGAGGTGGCTGCAAGGTTCTTTTTAGTGTGTTCTTTGCCTTGTGCAAAAGGGTGGTGCAGCTGCTGCCAGCAGGTATTTGGGGCCAGGAGAGAGGACCCAGGCAGGTATTTGGGGCCAGGAGAGAGGACCCAGGCAGGTATTTGGGGCCAGGAGAGGACCAAGCAGCACCTTTTTATCCTGCAAGGAATATGAAATGTGGCCTTTGAAGCCCAGAAAAATTGCACAGAGGGGAGGAGATGCCTCAGTTTCTGCCCCCCAGGTTCCTGGTGGTTTTTCATCTTTAGCTGCTGGAAAGGAAGAGTTTGGAAGTGTCATCTTGAAGGGCATTTTGGAAGGACAGGTGTGCAGCAGGTCAGGAGGGCTTGGCTCTGGGGCAGGTGATTTAATGGCAGATGAATGGGTGTCCTCAGGAGTTTGTCTGCAGCAGAGAAGGAGGAAGGGCTGGTGTGTGCTGGAGGGTTTGTGGGGTTTATTCTCATTAAAAAGCACTTGAACCATGCAGGATTTAATCAGGGTGAGCTGGGGCTCAGGTTAGGCTGAGCTCCAGTGGCTTCTGGGGCTCAGGAGATGCTCAGGGAGGTTTTCCCTCTCCAGGAGGGTGTTAGTGGCCATTAAGTGAACCTCTCCTGGTGCTTTTTCCTCTTGTTTTCTACACCTTTGGTTTCTGAGACTTCAGGTGCTTTGTCCAGAGTGATCCAGCCCAGTGAAGGTTGGAAACAGATCTTTGAGATTCTAATTCCAGGTTGGAAAGCAGCCAGGCTGTGAATCAGGGCTGGACCTGGCAAAACATTCCCATTTTTAAGCACTTGTGTTTGTGACCCTTTGGTGGTGAGGGCACAAGAGAGTGAAGAGAATCATCCTGGAAGGGTTTGGGTTGGAAGGGAGTTGAAGGATGATCCCATCCCACCCCTGCCATGGCAGGGACACCTTCCACCATCCCAGGCTGCTCCAAGCCCTGTCCAGCCTGGCCTGGGACACCTCCAGGGATCCAGGAGCAGCCAGAGCAGGGCCTCACCATCCTCACATTGCTGCCCAGTGTCCCACCCAGCCCTGCCCTCTGGCAGATATTGAAGGCATCCCTCCTTTCCCTGTCACTCCATTCCTTGTAAATCCTCTCTCTCCATCTTTCTTGCAGGCTCCCTTCAGGTCCTGGCAGGTCACAGTTAGCTCACCCTGGAGCTTTTCCAGGCTGGACAATCCCAGCTCCATCCCTCTGTCCATCCTGGGGGTTTCCTCTGGCCTGGAGGAGCCCTGTCCTGGCCAGCAGATGAAAATCCCCCTCTGAGCTCCCAGCAGCCCAATCCAGCTGCAGCAGCAATCAGTGGATCAGGGCTTTTTAAGCAGTGTGGATAATTCAGGAAGACTTTTTTTTTTCTTTTTTTTTCCCCCCTGCAGACCCTGAAAAATCAGGAGCTGTGATCGCGGGAATGGCAGCCTGGGTGTCCTGGGTTTTATCAGGGCACGTGGGAAGTTCTCAGAGCTTGCTGCACAGGCAGGAATGGATGTGGCAGCTGTGCTTGACAGAGTGACCTTGGCAAGGGCTCCCCATCAGTCTCTATCCTGCTTTATCATGTCTGGAAGTGATACAAGCTTGTACTGAGGGGCTGTAATTCTTAACTGAGACCAGCTTTCCATTCAGGTTGGAAGTGGAAGCAGAAATTCCTGTTGTGCCTGGATCCAGTGTCCAGTTCTGTGTATTAAAAAGAAATACCTTGAGATAAATCTCATTAACCAATATCACCTCGGTGCCTTTGCTGAGTTGGAGGTTTTTAGGGCCTTGTAAACAGAACCCTTTTTGCAACCTGGCTTTATTTTCCCAGCTCTCCAAAATACCCTAAAAACACCACCACCACCACTAAGAGAAGTTAGAATATCTCATTTCTTTATCAGGCCTTGGCAGGGAAGCTCAGGAATTTCTTTATCGCGGCCTCGCATCCCTTTTGCTCCGAGCTGCCCTCCCTCCGTCCCCAGCAAGACAAGATGATCTCTGCAAACATCAAGCCAGAGTTGCAGGATCTCAGGGGGTCATCCTTCCTGCCCAGGAAGCTGCTTTTTGGCACTTCCTCCCCGCCCAGAAGAGAGGGAATGTATCGGTTTCAAAGAATGCTGCGAGCAGCCCTGAGCTCTGGAGATGACACATTAATGAAAACAAAGATTAATTCCATGTGACACCGCTGCCTTGCAGTACAACTGGGAGCTAATGAAGCTAATGAGAACCATATTTGGGGTGAGAGATGGAAATTGAATCGTGGCTGATGGCAGGAATGAATCACAGAGTGTTTTCCCCCCACTCCCAGCATGGGGAAGGTTTTCCCCTCCTTGCCCCAGGTTGGGGTTGGGGTAGGAGCAGTCCTGGAGAGATCCCAGTGGGATCTGCTCAGCTGGAACTGGGAGTGGTGGGCAGGAGGAGCTGATGCATGGCTGGATCAGTGCAGCAGACCTGGCAGTGTGGGAGGTTACTGCTCCTGGGTGAGGTGGCCCTGGGCAGTCTCAGCCTGCAGAGTGCTTGGCAGCAGGGGCCACCCCCACAGAGATTCATTAAGGCAATTAAAGGATTCCTCTCCTAATCAAGCAATTACTGACATCCTGTTTGCCTGGGATTTTACCTGCAGAACCTTTCTGCTGCTAGCAGCAGGATCACAGCAGGGCCCAAGAGGTGATTCCCACTTGTAGCTCCTGGATGTGTCCAGGCTGATGCTGATCCTGAGGTTTTCCATCAGCATCCTGCTGTGAACCTGCTGCTGGAGCTCATCCCAGCCCAGGGGTGCTCAGCCTGGGGGCTGGTCCTGTTTTCCCCCTTCCCTGGACTCAGTGTCCAGCCTAAGGAGCAGCTCCCAGCAGGGTTCCCAAAGCTGCCACCTCAGCATCTGCTTCTGGCACAGGTAGGATTGGCCCAGAGCAAGCCCTGCTGGAGTCTGACAAGCTGCAGTCACCTTTGCCAGGGTTTGGAAGAGTTTTTGACTTTGGAAAGGAGCGTGGGCAGAGTTGGTGAGTGCTGGGGCTCAGCTGCAGGATTCACATTTGCTCTCCTTGCCAGGGGAGCACAGTGTGATGCTTTGGGAAGGGCCAGGTGGATGCACAGGATGGGACATCCCATTCCTCACCCCCTGCCAGGCTCCAGCCCTGCCCAGGCGCCTTTCCCAGCACCGAGGAGCAAACCTCCTCCTCTTCCTCATCCTTTATTTTTAATGCTAGCCCCGTTCCTCCCATTTCAGTGTGGATGTTGTAATTACAGAGCACAGAATCCCAGCTTTTAGAGCTCTGTGACCACAAGAAAGTGAACCCAGAAACCAGGCTGGTTTCATTTGCTCCCATTCCAGCTGATTTCCTCCCCCCACCATGGCTGTGCAGTGCTCAAGGCTTGGCAGGGACCAAAACCAGCTGTCAAAAAGGTTTCTTACCCCCACACTTTTAAGTTAATGATGTTCTGAAATTAATGGTGCACCCAGACTCATCCTGGATCTCATTTTGATGGATTTTTTCCAGTGATGTTTCCCAGCTGGGCTGAGGAAGTGAATCCCCAGGTCCCAGGGAAAGAGAAAAAGGGTGGTTTTCCATCCTAAGTGTTTACAGCTTTAATTTGGTTGGTATCTTGTGGTTTTCCAGCAAGCTTTCAGTAGCTTTTGGAAGCTGTGGATGAGCTTTTCCCCTGCTCAGAGCCAGGGAAGTGGCAGTGTCTGGGTGTCCCTTTGCTCTGGAAGTGGCTGCAGCCCCAGGCCGGGCACAGGAGAGGCTCAAGCCTTGGCACAGGGGAGAAAAGCTGAAGGAGCTGAGTTGGATTAGCTGAGGGAAAATTTAAAAAGCTAATTAAGTTAATTAGCTGAGGGAAAGGAAAAGTGGGAAAGGAGACAGAGAAGGTGTGTGAAAGAAGCAGAGAGGTTGTGGAGTCATCCCTGGAGGTGTCCCAGGCCAGGCTGGACAGGGCTTGGAGCACCTGGGGCAGTGGGAGATGTCCCTGCCCATGGCTCTGGGTGAGCTCTGAGCTGTCTCCAACCCAAACCATGCCAGGATTCTGTTCTCTGCCCTGTCTCCCTGGGGACAGGACGAGAAGCTGCTGGTTTGTGTGGTGGGAAGGAAGATCCAGGTCAGGCTTAAGGGAAAGCCTCCTAAATGTCCATGTGGAATAATCCCAGGCTAGATGCCTGGAGAGGGAGGGGAAATCTCAATTTCTGCCTGGCCAGGCCTCTGGCTGAGGTGATTCTCTCCCAGTCCTATCCTGGGACAGGTGGATTTCCCACATTTTCTGTGCTTCCATGGCTTAACCCTTCTTAACACCCTGCTGGCTTTGTGGCAGGGGGCTCATCCAGCTTTCCCTGGTGCTGGAATTTTGGAAGGAAGCTCCCTTTGGTTGCCTGGGGCTGCTCCAGGGCAGGTGATCCCCTGCTTCAATCCCTCCCTGCCACAGGGAAGACCTGGATTGTTAAAATCCCACATTCCCAACCTCCCCAGGGGTGGGATACCTCACAGAGGAGCTCCTGGAAACCTCCTTTTGGGGACCAAACCCTGATGGAGAACAGAAAATGTGCCTGTACCCAAAGAACTTCTCCCTCACCCCGAGTTGCAGAGGCCAGGGGAGGAGGGGGATTGGTGATGGAGATGGGAGTTGCCATCTGGGGTCACCTCCCGTGGGGATGTTCTCTGTGGGGAGCAGCAGTGGGAGTGTTAACCCCAGCTGCAGATTTAGGGATGAGCAGGGAATTCTCCTGCCTGTGGAAGTTTAGCTGGAAGGAGCTGGTGGTGTTGGGCACTGCTGGGGTGGAGCTGGTTTTACTCTGGTTTTTATTACAAATTCAGCTGGATTTTCCTCAGAACATCCATAGAGGTAAAGGTAAAATCTGCCTGGTTTATCCTATTTTTAATGGACTCTGTTGGGAATATTTTTTTGGGAATGTTTTACAGGTTTAGAGACCCCTGTCCCAAACAAGCCGTGCATTAATAACCTGTGCAGCTCTGAGGTAGCCGAGTGGAGAAGGAAATGTGAATTTCTGGGGCAAGCCTGCCTGATGAGCTCCTCCTCCAGCAAATAAAAACCATCATCCCACATGCTTTGCATGCAGGAAAAAAGGAATTCTCTGGAAAAGGTGGCATTTTGTGTCGGGTGGGTTTGGGAATTCCTGGTCCCTGGAAGGTTTTGCATAGCTGTGTCCTCAAACCCCTGCCAGCAGGAAGTGTTTTCCTTGGGAATAATGGGGTTCAAACCAGGTTTTGCTCTCAGTTTTTACTTTCCAGGAATATACTAAGCTAGAATTAATCATCAGGACAAGGTGGTGAAAACAATTTAACTCAAATATTAAATGATGTTTATGATTCCCATGTCCCACTTAGCCTGGATCAGCTGGATTTTCCTCCCCTGACAAGTCAGGGCTAAAAATGTTGTCTCTCCCAGCAGAAAACAGCCATGACATCACATTTTAATGGGATTTAGGCAATCCAAGTGGAATATACTTTGAATCAGCAGAATTTCTGCGTTTGACAGTGTGCAGATCAAAAGTTCTGCTGGTGAAATTTACCCCCAAGCCTGCAAAATCAAATCCGTGTTTTTCCTTATTATCTGTTGGGAATGTTTCAAATACCAAAACATGGGGGGGAAAAAAAACCAAAAAATTAAATTAATACTTCTGTTAACTCATTATAGCCACCTCAAAAAGGAAAACTGGTGATTAAGGTCTAAACTCCAACCTGAAATCTGTGGGAATTAGGTACCTGCCCTGCTTGTACCTATTAAAAACTAAGAAATCCCTGCAAGAATTCCTGCTGGTTTTATGGATTCGGAGTGGGCCATTTGGTTTGGTTTCCTTGGCATTTGTCTCACAGGCTTCTTCAGAGAAATAAATCCACAAGTGTTTGCCTGTCATCACATGACGGGGCCGGGAGCCTGGATTGATGTAATCAGCACCAGACACACGTCAGACAACTTCATGTGGTTCAGCAAAATACAATATTTTATTAATTCCTCATTTGGGGGAGGGGGTTGTGTTTTAAATGAGCCTCAGGGGGTTCTTAACTTGTGCCAAGAAATGAGAATAATTCCTGCAAGTCAGTGTTGAGCAGCACGAGTTGGTGGAGATCAGCAAAGTGGGGTTCCCTTAATGACAGATAACTTCATAACAAGCTGCTTTTATTATTAATTAAATTACAAATTATCCTGCCTTTTTTTTTTTTCTTTATGCATCAGTAAATCTGTAGGAAATTGTTGGTAAATGTGGTGCAGAACATTGAGGTTGATTAGTTCAAAAACCCATCAAGGATGAGTATAAAATGCAACTTATTCAGGGTATTTTCAGGTAGCAAATCCTTCTAAAAATCTTGGAAACCTGGTGTGTTTCTTAGTATTGGGGGTGGTTTTTTTGGGGGTTAGTTTAATATGCTGCAAATACAAATAAATAAATGCAGATGAAGTCCTGATGTGGGATTGAAGGCATACTGGGAATAAACACAATTTGAAGAACAGCATTTTAAAACTCGCTCAAGTTTGGGATTAAAAGTCAGTTTTAATCAGAATTGGTAATTTTACAGAAAATCACTGTGCTGCAGCTGAGGCTGGAGGGAATTCCAGTGGGAAAAGCAGGAGCAGCCCTTGGGAAGCCCAGGCCTGGTGGGATTTGGGGCATGGAGGTTCCTTTTGTGTCTGCTGCTTTATCCAAAGAAAGGAGGAATTCCTTGGAGTGCTGAGCAGCCCAGAAATTTGGGAATTTCCTCTTCTTCCATTTCCATGCAGCAGCATTTCCCATTTATGTTACATTTTAAGCAATTCAGGACTTTTCTGTATTCCTTGACAGCGTTTTGAAACTCCAAATGTTGGAAGTGAGGACCAAAACCAACACAAGATGTCATTCCCTTGAATTTATCAACCCCAATTTTAATTCTTTTGCTTTTTTTTTTTCCATTTTGTTTTGCAGGTATTCCTTTGGTAAGTGACTAAAAATGACCCAAAGCTGCAGTAATATTTTATTGATGCATTTGTAGGTATGTAGCTTTTCCATTATTCCAGCTTGTTTGCTCTTCCTCTGGCATGTTTAAATTTTGATTTTTTTTTTTTTTTTTTTNNGGATTTTTAAATTTTTATTTTTTTTTTTTTTTTTTTTTTTTGCTCTTTCGCTGGCATATTTAAATTTTGGGTTTTTTTTTTTTAATTTAAGAGTATTTTTATTAGGTTTATTTTTTTATTAAGCTTCTGGTTACTTTTCACTGCACTTCTTTCTGCCCATATGTCCTTAAAGAAAGGCAATTCTGTAAATTGAGGCTGAGGAGAGTTGGTTGAAGGGTCAGGTTTGAGATGAAGGGAATGAAGGACATTGCTGGGAGTGAATCTGTTCCTCCCAAATTCCCTTTCCACAGGTGATTTGGATATCAGGAACCTCTTATTCCTATCATGGGCTTTTTCCTGGGATGACCTGCTCTTGGAGGTCAGATTTTTTTTCCCCCCAGTTGGATTTTTTTCAGTTTTCTGACCCATTCCTAAATGGAAGATTAGAAATCCTGCTGGAAGCGTTCTTCTCTGTGGAAATATTCAGTTTTCTGGGAATTACTGCCATGGAATAACACCTTAAATCAGCCTATTTGGCTGTGTTTTCTCCCTTCAGGAATGTGCTCGTGGCATGGGTGGGTGGAGAAGGACTCTGGATCATGGCTGGAAATGGGATTTGTGCTCCCACCTTGTCCCAGATGGAATCTGGTTATTCAGAAAGGAGGCACAAGAGTGGTTAAATTCCATTTGTGTGCTTTAGGGAGGTTTGATCCCCCTTCCTGCTGGGAATTGCAGCTGTCTCCTCATTTCCAATGGATTGTTCTGGAATTTGACTTGGTACTTGAACTGTCTGAGGCTTTCTGGGAACGTTTGAGGTGGAGTTCTTCAGGTGGAGAACAGAAGATGGAGAATTTCCCATTCTGCTCCATAAAGCATTCCAGATCATTCTTCCCTGCTAAATGTGGATATTTAAACACAAACCCAGAGGATTGGACTGGAGTTATTCATCCTCTGGGCGTGTTGCTGATGGGTGTAGAAAAATTGTTGGGGTTTTTTTTTGTTTGTTTGTTTGTTTTTCAGTGGTGTTTCATATTTTTTTGGCCTTTCCTTGTGCCCCAACTGGAGATCCCCCTCCAAGGAGCCCTTTGTACGCAGTGGGGTCTCTCCCTTCCCCGTTTTTGGCGTGAGGGCTCCTTCGGAATGAGATGAAGGAGATGTAAATCTCCAGTTCCTTTTGTTAGAATACAGGAAAACCACAATATTTTTGTTATAATATAGCTGAAACAACAACATTGTCATCCATTGCTGGGGCAGTACATTAAATATTGCTGAGCTCTGGAAGCCTCATTCTTTGGGAGCATCTACTTCAAAGCAAGATCCTTACAAAGAACTCTCCAGGAATTTTTTTTTTTTAAGTGCTGACTGTTTCCTATCCCCCTCCAGGATGTGTAGGGTTGTTTTTTTTTTTCTTTTGCTCCATCTCAGGATGGATTTTGGATTTTCTCTTCAATCTCCAGGCTGTCCCTGTGAATCTTAAAGAACTCCAGAGCCTGGAAATAACAACAAACTGTGGGATCAACTGGTGTTGGCACAGGTTTTGCTCTTTGCAGGGAAAAGTGATTAAAAACCCTCCTCACTGGGGGAAATGAGCTGGGAAACAGGAATGCAGAGCACCAGGGTGGGCTGTTTATCCCTGGAAGGTGAGCAGTTGCTCTGGGATGCAGATCCTGGAGTGGGCATCAGCCAGGCCTTGTGCTGAGCTGGGATCACTTTAGGCTTAGTTTATTGTTACTCTGCTGCAAACCTGGCTTTGGACCCAGCGTGGTGCCCTCAGTGAGGGGGTGGTGCTGGCACCTGGGTCCTTCCCTGTGGGTGGGTTTTTCTGCTCATCCAGGGACACTTTTCCTCCTTATTTTTGGAAGGGCACTGTTCTGGTGAGACTGTTTCTGCCTGGCTTTTTGGGGTGGCTGGCTGCCTGGCTTTTTGGGGTGGGTGGATGGATGGATGGATGGATTTTTGGGGTGGCTGGCTGCCTGGCTTTTTGGGGTGGGTGGATGGATGGATGGATGGATTTTTGGGGTGGCTGGCTGGCTGGATATGCTGCCTGCCCTCACTGGAGCACAGCTGCAGGACCAGGCTGCTCCTCCAGAGCTTTCCTGGCTTCTCCATCCTCAGCCTAAAGCTCCTCCTTGAGCTTTGCTGTTCAAGGCCTTTCCCTCGTGTTCTCCCTGTTGGATCTCCTTTCCAGCTGTCCTGGTGGCCTGGCCTGGCTCAGCTCTGCCTCTCTCCAGGGTCCCTCTGTGCTGCTGGGATTAGAAAGAGCCCCCAAGGCCAACTTGCTGCTTTATCCTTCCTGAAACTTCAGGAGCTGTGTTCTGCTGGCTTAGACTGAGACCAGAACTGCCTCACCAGGTGTGTGGTGGTGCCACCTTTGCTGGGGACCCTGGGTCCTCTCCTGGGGCAGGAATTCCTGGGGAGGCTCCTGCTGAGATACCCCCAAGGATTCCTTTTCCCAATGGAAATCTGCTTCCATGTAGGATTTATTATCCCTGCTCCAGCCAGGCTTGGAAAAGGTGCTGCTCTTTTCCAGGCTGTCTTTTCCTCTTTTTTTTTTTTTTTTTTCTGCTCTGCCTTCTGGTTTTAAGGAGCCCCAGATATTCAGAAGAGACTTTGAGGGTCCTGAGCCTGTCTTGGTCAAAAAAAAAGTGGCACTGGGGAGTGAAAAGCAGGAAAACTGCAAGGCTGGAGTCAGTTGTAGTGGATCTGTGTAGAGGGAAAATGAGGTCACTGTCCTGAGAGATCCCGAATGATCCCAGTGGTTGTAGGATCCCTGTTGGAGCAGCAATCCCAGCTCCCAGCAAGGAGCAGGCAGGAATGCATCTGTCCTGGCTATCAATGGGATCATTAACCAGAGAGGATGGAGGAGCAGCTGATCCCATTTGACTCCTGATGCTCCAAAGTGTCCTGTTTGGAGCCAAAGCAAATGTTTCCTTAGGGATCCTTCCAGAGAAGCCTGGCTTCTGCCCTCCTTGCAGGCCAGAATTAGAAGCACATTTTAAAAGCAAAAGCTTCTCTCCCCCCACAGTAAACTCCCTTGTTAATTTTGGTGTGGAGAGAAGACAATCCCTGAACAAACTCCAGAGGTTTTTTTCCCCGTTATCTGTAAACATGGAATGTGCAAATAACTGAGTTCCTACCCAAAATGCCCCCCAATTTGATATTGCATCTATTAGCTCAGAATTTGAGCTGAAGTGTGTTTTGATTAGAAGTAGAATAAGAAGTTGAGAGCTGAGTATTTGTACTTCTCCATCACTTGTTAAATCCTCACTCTTTGCTTCAATGCAAATTGTTCCAAGGAGGATTTTCTTTTAAAAGGTCTTCAGGGATCTGGAATTTTAGATGTGCATTGACATAAAATTAAACGTTGGAGTGCACAGCTGGGGTTCTGGGTGAGATGGAGATGTTTCTGCTCTGTGAGTGTTCCCAGGGAAGGGGGGAAGTTTTCCTTTAGCTGCACCCAGAGAGCAGCTCTGTGGTCATGGAGGAAAATGAGAGGAAAATGAGACAACTGAGGTCAAACTTCACGGGTGCAGGTCCAAAGCTTGGCTTAAGGTGGGGATGGGCTGAGCTGTGCTCAGAAGTAAGCTGGAGATTCTTGCAGACCCCTCTGCACTGGCTTGCCCAAGAGAGTTCCCTGGCAGAGCAGCTGTGGCTGCTCCATCCCTGGAAGTGTCCAAGGCCAGGCTGGAGTAGAGCTGGGGTTCGTGGAAAACTGCCCATGGCAGGGAGTGGAGCTGGACCGACCCAAAGGTCCCTTCCAAGCCAGCCCAGTGTGGGATTCTGTGGTGCTTCACGTGGCAGCACACAGTTCCATGCTGGCATCCCGTGGCACTGGTGGTGTGGGGACAGCCTGGCAGCAGCACGTGGGGTTGGGCTGCTCCGTGGTATTCCTGGAGAACTTTGCTCCATTCCCAGCAGGAGAGCCTGGATCCCAGTGTCCCAGAGCCCCTGGGAATGGCTGGGCACCCAGCTGGCCACGGGGCTGCTCTTTATTCATCCCCCCACAGTGGGATGGGAGGGCTGGAGCTGCTTCCCAACCCTTCCTGCCCCTGCCTGATATTGGGATCTGCTGTTCCTATTGCTGCTGTAAGAGTGGGAAACTTTTCTCTCTGTCTTATTAAATCTATTTTTCAAGCTGTCACTTAAGCAGGTCTAGTGACAGAGTCGGATGTTTATGTGGCCCTGGACACTTGAACTCTGGTGTTTTCAATCACAACAGCACCTTTTGCCAGCCGGTCTGAATTAAAAACTCCCCCTGACCTTTTACCCCCAGCCCTCTTAAATTCATGCTTTAAAAACAGCTTAATGAGGGGTTTACTGGCCCAATTGGAAGTTTTTATTAAAACCTATTAGTGAGCTGGAGTAGCCTGCCTGAAGGAAACGATTAGGCCAGAGCAGCTCAGCTCAGAGCTGGCCCTTAGCCACTCCAGGTTTTCCCTAAACTGCTTCCAGACCCACGTTAACCCCAGTGCTGCAGCCTGCACGGAATTCATATCCTCTGCTTTCATTTCTGCCTTGTCTGATTCCCTGCCCAGCCTCGCCCCATGCTTGGGTTTAACCTTGTTAGGCCTGCGTTGAAGGGCAGCGCTCGAGCCCGGCTCGTTTGGGAGCCTCCGTCAGGGGAAGCGTTCCCCCAAATCTTGTGCTGCCCCAGGGATGAGGTGTGGAGCCTGCTTGGGCAAAGCCACGATGCTCCCGTGGTCCTGGGGAGGGTTTCTGTGAGGAACATCCCAGCACGGTGGAGCTGGAGATGCACTGGTGGAGCAGCCGGGGTTTGAGGTGAAATTGGGTTTTCTGGAGGACACAGACCTTGGGATCACAGACAGGAGCTGGAGGGTGGAAATCCCAGCTGGCTTCTGCTGTTGGATCTCAGCTTGTTTTCTCTAAGTCTGTGTTTTATGTTAAAAATTAGGCCAGTGGTTCTTGCCTGTCTTCAAAATAAACCTTACAAGGCTGCTGAAGCCTTGCAGATGTTATCTCAGTGTTCTTATCTCCATGGATTTGAGGGACACAGGCCAGAGTTCCAACTTCTCAGGTAAAACCTCCAGTGGAAGGTGGCCCTGCCACCTTGGCCCGTGGCAGGGGTTGGAATGGGATGGGCTTTGAGGTCCCTTCCAACCCAGACTATCCCAGGGTTCTGTAAAGCCAAACCAAAGGTTGAGATTTGGACTCTCCCTTCCCAAACCTGGTTTTAGCCTGGAAACGAGCCAGATTCCCTCCTAATAAGACAACAGTAGCAAAATCAATGGGGAAAAAAGCAGGAAATTCCCAATGTACCAACCAGGCTGCTGTTTAATTGACAAATATTTTAGTCCTGGGATGCACCTTGAGCATGAAAAAGCAGAAATAATCCCAAAACAAAAGACAAGTGGTCCCTCTCCCACACCCCACCCTCCCCGAGTGTCACCTCCTGCCTGTATTTCTCCTGGCACATGGATGCACCGACCTCAGTGCATTTAAAAAAGAATGTTTAAGGAAAAATCTGCCATCAAAGTTATTACTGTAGAGTAGTGCCTTTGATTGCGGCAATTATGCAAATGAGCTGAAGGGATAAAATACTCCTTAACGAGGCCTGATGGAAATGGTGGTGCTGGAAGGAGTGCAGAACTTCTCCAAAGAGCTTTCCATGCGTGGAATTTTCTTCCAGCCCTTTGCCATGTTCCTGGAGCTCGACCTGTGTCACTGCTGACCGGCCTGCGGATGTGATTTTATTTTCCCTTAATCCAGGAATGTAAGTGGGTGGAATGGGAACGCTGGCCTTGCAGAAACTGGGAGAGCCTTTCCCTAAGCAAATTGTTTCTGCACAGCTCTTGTGACCGACTTTTGGCTGGGCCTTGAGGAAAAGGAAACAAACAAAAATGTCTTTTGCGAGCGGGGGTTTCGTTCTTGGGAGAAATTTGGGAGGAATTTCTCCATGGAAGGGGTGGTCGGGCCTTGGAAGGGGCTGCCCAACAAGGTTTGGAGTCCCCATCCATCCCTGGAGGTGTCCAAGGAATTCCTGGAGGTGGCACTCAGAGCTCTGGGCTGGGGACAAGGTGGGGATCAGGCACAGCTGGGACTCGATGGTCCTGGAGGGCTTTTCCAACCTCAGTGATTATGGGATTTTGTGATCTTTCTCTAAAAGTGGACTTGGTGATCCTGGAGGTCTTTCCCAGCTTTTATGATCCTGGGGTTCCATGTTTTCCATCAGAAAAGGTGGGTTGGACTGGGTGAGCGTCAGGGGTTGGAGATCTTTGTTGGGGCTCTCAGACTGAAGCGTTGCCAAGGTCACTGGAATTGTCTCCAACGTTTACTTCAAAGCAGAGTTGGATCCTGCTCTCCCAGAATTTGGGAAAACATGGCCTGCAGCTAGATGGGAAGTATCTGCTGTGGGATGTGGCTGAGGGAATTCTCTCCTGTTCCTGCCTGGTGCTTCAGCTCAGGGTTTGGCTGCTGGTGGAGCAGAGCTCAGGGGTGACTTTGGACTGGGTCAAAAAAGAGGGAGAGGGACTTTTTGTAGGGGCAGATCTTGACAGGACGGGGGGCAGTGGTTTTGAACTGCAGAGGGTGGGGATAGATGGAATGTTGGGAAGGGATTCCTCCCCGTGAGGGTGGGGAGGGGGTGGAGTGGCTTTCTCAGAGAAGCTGTGGTGGCCCCTGGATCCCTGGAAGTGTCCAAGGCCAGGTTGGAGCACCCTGGGATAGTGGAGAGTTTTGGGATTGGAACTGGATGGGCTTCAAGGTGCCTTCCAACCCGAACCATTCATGATTCTACACTAGGAGGAAGGTAATTAATTTAATTAGCTGTAATTGCTCTTGGTGTGTAAGACTGAACCTGTTCACAGGTTCACCTGCAGAGTTTGATCCTGGCCCTGAGCTCTGCTGGGCTCCTTATCAAGCCAGCACTTGTTCTTATCTTGCAGGAGCCTCTCTGTTATCTCTCCTGAGCTTTCCCTGGATTTGTGTTAAGCCTCCCATTAAACCCGTGGCTTTCTGCCTGTTCCCAGTTCTCCTGTGCAAGAGCAGGAACAAGCCTGGGCTTCAGGGAAGTGCCAGCTCAGTTCTTTAAAAAACACCAAAATCTTACAGCAGCCTTTTCCCAGCGAGGCAGATCTGAACTGCAGCTCACGTTTTGAGGAGGATTTGATGTCCAAACATCCCAGCTTGGGCTGATTGCTCCCTGTTTGTGCTAAAAAAGGGAAGAAAACTTTTTTTCCCCCAAGAAAAGCTTGTTCCAAATTCACTGCAAAGCAGGGAAGTGCTGCCCAGCACCAAAATGCTGCCACCACTTTGGGCTGAAGTTCAGATCGTGTGACCTGGAGACAGCACCTGCTTCTTTGGGGTTTAAGGAGATCCCCAGCTGGAATGTGGCTGGGAGGAGGTGATTTTAGTGACCCCAGTGATACAATCCTCATTTTGTGCATCCTTCAGGACAGCTGAGCCCCACCTGCCCAGGCTGAGCTGGGATTTGGGATGGCTTTGGCAGGGAGCAGGGGTGGGACGTGTGGCACAGCCACTGTCACCTGCAGGGTTCTCCTGTGGCACAGAAGGGTTGGGAAAGAAAATCAGGGATGTGGGACTGCTCTGAGCCTGCTCCACTTGTGTTCACAAATATCCTGGGGGTTGTTGCTTCTCCCTCTTTTGGGTGTTCCCATTTCCTTACAAAGGATGAGTTTTCCCTCTGGAAAACCAGAGCAAAGTCCCCCAGCGAGGCTGACCTGCAATACCCCCACAAAGTGCTCCTGTAAATATTGTCTTGTGTGATTATTTTGAGCCTTTTGCTCTATTTTTCAAAAAACCAAACCCAGACAAGCGCTTTAAAGAGGATTTTTGGCAGGTATTACAGCAGCTGCAGAGGATATTGGCTTTATTTTATGGGATCATGGAATGGTTTGGGTTGGAAGGGACCTCAAAGCTCATCTTGTTCCATGGACAGGGACACCTTCCACTATCCCAGGTTGCTCCAAGCCCTGTCCAGCCTGGTCTCCACCTGGTTTATGGAATTCTGCTGGATTGTAAACCTTTGTCCCTGAAGGATCTTGAGATGCCAAGCAGTTTTGGCCCTTTTTGTCCCTGCAGTATTTGCCAGCTGTCCCTAACTCCAGGGAAAATCCACCTGCTTGGTTTCACCTGGAAACAGTCAGCTCTAGGGAATGTTTTGTGAGCCCAGAAGCCACCTCAAAAGTGGGAGATAGGGAGGTTTCCTCCCAGTTTTTAGTGAGAAAGACAAGCTGGGGAGGCTCCAGTGAAAACAGTGGATCAGTGCTGGCTCCCACAGGCTGACACTTCTCAGCATGGAGCTGTTTAAATTCCCTGTGCTGTCTCCAGGCTTTTGATGGAGGGAGGATGAGAGTTGGGCAGAGCTGCCTTCAAGGCTTGCTTCCATCCAAACTTCAGGTCTGGCACGGGGGAAGAAGTTTGGTTTTTATTTTTGTGTTTTCCTGGAGTTAAATAAACCTTGATGTGCAGAGTAACCCCTGGATAATCACAATAAACCAAAGGGCATCCAAGGAACTGCTGGAGTTTTTCTTCTCCATTATCCACTGTCACTTCCAACATCTCATTTATCTGTGGCTCCTTCCCATTCTGTGCCCTTTTTCTGCCCTCATCTACATCCCATAAAAGCTTTCTGGCAGTGGTTTATGAGGATGATTCCAGCTCTTCCCATGGAGTTTTGGAGCTCTGATTTTCCTGGGGATGGTGAGTCCTGGTGGATGTTCTTCTGTGGAAGAATTACGAATTAAAGGGTTGAGATTTTGGCATTGGACACCTCAGGGCAGCTGGAAGTTGCATGGAAGGTTGGACCCTTTTTAAGGAATCCAACTCTTGGGATATTCTCCATCCTTTTAATTGATCTGGGGTGTGAAGGTTTGGGTGGAAGTCTGTGGATTTGGGTTGCTTTCCATCAGGAGTGTTTGAGGAGCAGAGAAGTAGTTTGGGTCAGGTTAAATGGCCTTGATTTTTTTTGTCTTTTATTAATCAGTGAGAGGATTGGAAAAGCTCTTGGTCTGGAGCACCTTCTCCATCTCCCTGCATGATCCCAGCTGGAAGCAGCCACAGTATTGCAATGGAAATGGGAAAAAAAAAAATCAGTTTTCCTGCCCATTCCTATCTGGTACCTCCTCTTGGCCATGGATTAAAAATCCATTGGTTTGAACAATAAAATTAAGGCTTTTTTTCAGGATATTTGTCCTGTGTTCTTATCTATTCTTATCCCTTTTTTCCTGTAGGAAGGAGAAGGAATGGTGTGGGATTGGTTTTTCCCTTCTTTTAAGTTGTCTTCTTAGGGATATTTATTTGACAGCTCAATGCTACTGAAGGTTAAATATTGTTTAATTGTATTTATGCTGGCAGAGCCCCTTTTGGAATTCGCTGGGATTCTTCACAAGTCTCTATTTTGAGGTTTATTGCATTTTCTGTCTTCCCTCCACGCATCAAAACTGGTGGAAGTGAGAGCCAGAGGTCAAGTTTGATCTTCCTCTAAATCCAGACTCCTTGATCTGCCAGAGACTCCATGAATGGAGCTGTCTGTGGATTTCTTCTTGAAGTTCCTTTGGCTGAAAATGTTGTTTCTTTGGTGTTATTTGTGGGAATGTGCTGGGGCTGAGCAGATTTCTGGATCAACAAAAGGAAAGTCAGGATTTTTGGAATTGATGCAGTTCTTTTTGCCTTGCCACCTTTAAACTGGGAAGAAAATGGGTCGTAGCTGGGAGATAAATACAAATTTAGGCTTCAGTGGTAACAGAAATTGTGTGGTTTAGTGAGTTTGTGCAGGTGAGAAATGTCTTAGCAACCAGATTTTCTGTATTCCCCTGCCTCTCCTCCCTTTAAATGGGAGCAGGAGCTCGTTAATGACTGAGCATCATTAAAAATCAGGGTTGGAAGGGGCTTTATGGGGTTTCACTGCATCATCTGAGCTCCTGATCTGGGGTTAAATCAGTCCAAGATCAAATGTGCAGAACCTGAAGGGGAAGAGCAGAAAGTGGGGCTGCTGTGTCTGGAAAACCTCAGGGAGCTCAGGAACAGAGCTGCCACTTTTCCTGCCGTTCCCAACGTTTGTTTGTTGACAGGAATTTCCTGGGAGTTGAAATCCTTTGTGCTTTTCTGTCCTTCGTGGCATCTTTGCACACAATTCTGCTTCCTGCTGAGCCCTGTGTGGGCTGCCTCGATTTCCTGAAATACTCCAGCAGCCCTGGGGTGTCCCAGACTCGTTCTCATTCCTGATTTCAGGGCAATGCTACCTAGCCAAATATTTCTGGCCACCCCCTCACTGCATCCACCACGTTCCCTGCAACTCCTCAAGCATTGGGATTCATTTATTTACTTTAAGCCCAGCAAAATCATTTTCTCATGGGCTTTTTTTCCATCCCCAAGCCGGGTGAAACCGCAGTGTTAAGCCATGCTCTTCCCAGCCATCCCTGGGAAGCTGGAAGGAGCCAAGGTACATATTTGCTGCTACTCCAAGCAGATAAGTGTCAGGATTTCAAAGCAAATTCCAAAAATCTCTGCTGCACCTCAGCTCCCGTGCCTGGACTCGGAGCAGTTGCTGCTTTTATGGCAGCTCTCTGGTGTTTTCCCTGTTTTTTTTAAGGGGTGGGTGTGGATGCATCCCAAAATTACCTGGCCTGGAGAAGAGAAGGCTCCAGGGTGATCTAATTGGGGATTTTGGCACCTGAAGGAGCCACAAGAAATACGGAGCTTTGCTGTGCTCTCTTCTCTTTATTTCCACGTTTTTAGATACTTCAGAAATAATTTCTCTTTAATATCTGTGCTTATGTGGTCACTTAGAGTGGGAGGAGGTGTGAAAGGATCCTCGAGGGGAGGGAAAAGAGCCATGAAAAGGTGAAGGATGAGAAACCTCCAGGGAAATGGTTCTTGTCCCCTGTTTTGGGTTCCTGAGGGAATGCTGCCATTTTGGAAGGGAGGACCTGTGTGATGTGTCTGCCAGAGTGACAGCCCAGCCCTTTGTCCCCGATTGTCAGCAGGGCAAACACTGCCAGGACCTTTTTATTCCATTAAATGCAGGTTGGGAAAGACCAGGGGGAACTCCCAGGTGTGAATGTGGGACAGTGTCAGAGCACCTGGATTTGCCCAGCGGTGCTGGATGTCCCAGCCAGGGGAAAGCACAGCCTGGGGAGACAGAAATTCCCAGAGGGATGGGGAAGGGAATGCCAGGGAGGTGTCTGAGGGGATAATGCAGAGCTGTAGCTCTTCCCATCTGTCCTTTGCTAAGCTTTAAAATCCCACTTTTCGTCCCCTTTATCCCAACATGTAATATAAATATTTTCCAGTCTCATTTACATGGCTTCTTAATATTCCTAACAACATCCCTAATAACATTCTTCTGGTTCATTCAGCTTTTCAAACAGACAGTGGCCAGGGAGAGGAGGAGAAGAATTTTGGAGTCAAGGTTTGGTGTTTTGGAATCGACCCTTTAGGTGTTGGGGGGTTGATGTTTCCATGGAATGGCCCCGGTGTGAGCTGGCTGAGAGGTTCAATCCCAAAGTGTCACTTGGGATTTAAAGTCACCCCCTAAATCAGACCCAGGGGCAGGGATAAATCCCCATCCCTGAGGGTTTTCCATGGGCTGCTGGGTGTTTGATCCATGCTGTAGCTCCTGCTCTGTCGTGGAAAACCCTTCCTCGTGTTTGGCTGTGTTGTGTCAGCCCTAGGATGTGGCTCCAGTGGTGATTTCATCTCTTTTTTAATTTATTTTAAAAGAAAGTCACTGGTTGCTGATATTTCCCCCTCCAGGAACAGGGAGAGCTCAGAGATCTGCAGGGAAAGTGCTCCAGAGATGGTTAAGCAGGGGAATTTGGCCAGGACTTTCTGGCACACAGCTTGGACAGTTCAAATAATTTATTAGAATATTTTCCCATCTGTTTGTTATTATTAAATATGAAGGGCTGGTGTTGCACAATCTTACCTTTTGGATTTATGGCCAGAAGAAATCGGTGGAGGTTTTTATTGAGTACCTTTTAACTCTGACTCAGTTACAAACAGCATTTTGAAGTTCTCCTTGGTGAGGTTTTAAAGTGAAATGAAATTAAAGCAGCTCCCAACACGTGCTGCTCTTCAAGGGTCAGCACTTTCTCTTTGGAAAATTATCCTGTGCAGGAATATCTTGAAGTGTTTGATTTCATTTTTGAGCCCTGGGATGCCACAGATGCCAAAATCTTCCCTCTCTGCAGATGCATCAGGAAGGAGATCTGGGCTCTTCTTTGGAAATGCAGTTTTCCTTCCTTTGGGAAGCTTTGCTGTGCTCTCTTCTCTTTATTTCCACATTTTTAGATACTTCAAAAAATGATTTATCTTTAATGTCTGTGCTTGTGTGGTCACTTAGAGTAGGACACTCTCACTTTATAAAGAGTCTCTTAAATCCTTTTCCAGCCCAGCTGAGAATTTGGAATTAGGTTATTTTTAAGGTCCCTTCCAGCCCAAATCATTGTGATTCTAGAAAAGAAGAATATTTTTGTGTACAGAACCCAATACCATATAAAAACGGGCTGGTTAATAATTCCTTTAACAAATAACAGATATTTTCAATTTGGATTTGGTTCCCTTTTCTCATTTCAAATGATTTTTAACCAGAACTCTTCCACCCAGGGTGTCACTGGGGTGCCACACGTGGCCTCAGGTGGTTGATAAATCACCAGGATAAGCAGGGCTGGTGTTCCAGCTGCCTTCCCACGTGGTTCCACTTAGGGAATTCCAGCCCCAGCTTCCCTGACAAATTCCCCATCAATGACTGAACACTTCCATCAGAGGCTGGGCAGTGATTTCTGTCGAGAAATTAAATTCATTCTTGGAGCAAGAGGTGCTGCCATCCACTTGAAATTGCAGGATTAAAGCAGTGGCAGGGTATTTTCCCAGCTTTTTAGGGTATGGATGATTATTTGTCTGGAAAATCCCTGAGCTATTCCTGCTTTTTACAGTTTTACAATTCCAGGTTAGTTTCATCTTGCTGAACACTTCAAAAACTTTTTTTTTTTTGCTGGATCCCTCTGTTCTGGGGCATGTACACGATGATCTCGACAGTCCCTCCCACCCTAAAGCATTGTAGGATTTCCAGCCTGATTTAATAAGTGCGGAGTGAGGACTGAAATCATTCATCTGGTTCATTTTAGGCACTGAAGTCATTTGGATTCCTTACAGGGGGAACAAGTTTTGTGGTGCTGGGACATCTGTGAGGAGCTGTTTAATATCACTTGTCACTAACCCTGGCTGATTGTTGTTTTCATGTGGTTGATTCCAGTGAAATGTAAAAAGCTGCTGCTTCAAATGAGAAGCAAAAATCCTTAATTATATGGCAGGAATGTGCTCACAAGTGGCCGTGATGTCACTCACAAGGCAAAGCCACCACCCAGGCTGCTGGTGGTGCAGGAAAATCTTAGGTTGGGTTATCGTGGAGCTGCAGGATCCTTCCAGCTGGCAGCAGGGCTCAGGGAGTGGGAATATTTGGGGGAAAACATGCTGCTTTCTGCTCCCCTGCTCTCTGTACCAGGAAGGCCCCGTGGTGTTTGAGGCCGGGCTGGAGAAGGGGATCTTTGGAGCTGCCCTAGGTGGATTTTTGCTGGATTATCCAACCTTGTGACTTCCTCCAGGAGCTGTGAAAATGAGGCTGGAGAGGCCCTGGTGCAGATTCCCAGAGGAGCTGGGGCTGCCCCATCCCTGGAAGTGTCCAAGGCTGGGGTGGCCAGGGCTGGGAGCAGCCTGGGATAGAGGAAGGTGTCCCTGCCCATGGAAAGGGGGTGAAATGAGCTGATCTTCAAAGTCCCTTCCCACCCAAACCATCCCAGGATTCTCTGACTTAGAATTCTCACTGCACTCTGTGTTACTTTATGAAATGATGCTGAACTGGTTCTTTTTAGTTTGTTTGGGGTTTGGGGGGTATTTTTTTTGCTTTTTTGTTCTTTTTTTTTTTTTTTTT
>VZSE01005036.1:44097-80387 GCA_013398275.1 Promerops cafer
TTTTTTTTTTTTTTTTTAAACCAGGGAGATTTTCAGCCTTGCCCCATAATTCAGGTGTCTGACTATTGGCGTTTCTGCTTCTCTGTGTGTGCCTGCTCCTCTTTGCACTGTGCAGGAAGAGAACAACTTCCTACCCCAGCTGACTTCTTGCCATTTGTCCCATAATCACCAAAAAGCTGCTGCTTCCTCCTCCATCTCCTCAGATCTCTTTAAAATCAGCTTTTGAAAGCAGCTTTTTGATTTCCTGAGCTCCACATTTGGTCTCCTCCCTCTTGCTCCCCCTTCCTTTGTTCCTGGAGGTTCCTGGAGGTTCAAGCTGTGGGTGTTGGGGTCACTGTGGTCACTTCTGAGCTCGTGGTGTTGCAGAAGGCCTGGATGAAAGCAGTCCTGAATCGCAGCAGATTTCCAGCCCCAAAGCTTCCTTGGAGCTGGTTGAGTTCCATGAGGGATGGGGCTGAATGGAGACTTTGCTTTTGTTGGGATGGAGGGATGTCCAAAAGGACCTGGCAATACCCATTCTTATTTAACTGTAATCCTGAAAAATAGCCTTGAGTGTGGACAGAGCAAATCCCCTTTTAGAATCAGAAAAATTGTATTTATAAGTACTGGAGTGGTTTTGTCACGGTCTCTTGTTTAAATAGGATCTTGTTTTGTTGTTTGGGGGTTTTTTTTAAAGGTTTTGGATGTAAAAGATGGTGCAGGAATCCTGGAATCATTCAGATTGGAAAAGACCTCCAAGACTATGAAGTCCTCTCCTTGTCCCCAGCCCAGAGCTCTGAGTGCCACCTCCAGGGATTCCTTGGACACCTCCAGGGATGGGGACTCCAAACCTCCCTGGGCACTTCCAATGCCTGAAACTCCTTCCATGAAAAAATTCCCTCTGCACTGGTAAATTCCATCAGAAACCATTCATGGTCTTCTCTTGGAATTTAGGAAAAAATATCTTCATGGAAAGAGTTGTCAAGCCCTGGGAGAGGCTGCCCAGGGCAGTGGTGGAATCGCCATCCCTGGAATTGTTCAAAAACCACGTGGATGTGGCACCTGGGCACGTGGTGAACACGATGGCTCTGGATTGGTCATTGGACTTGATGATTTAAGAGATCTTTTCCAACCTTAAAAATGCCACAATTCTCACACAGACCTCTCAGATCCCGCCTTTGGTGTCCCTCCTGTGTCTGTTGGGTGTTGCACGGGGAATATCTCTCTTGAAGTCAATCAATTACCCCCCAGTTTTTACCCTACTCTATATACAAGCTGTGCTTTAAAAGCACCATTCGGGGGGGGAAAAAAAAAAAAAAAATCAGGGAGGCAGAGATGATATTCCATGAGAGATTCACTTCAAATCCATGGGGAAAACCATCTCCTGGCCTGGATTTATCTCCTGCAAACAGGGTGAAACTTGCGCTCGCACGAGGCTAAAACTGAATCTCTGCGGGGCAGTGGGGGCCTCCTGTGACACAGCAGGAGAAATTTGCTCCGTTTGCTTTTCATCCCGAGGCTGTCTGCTGGCACAAGCCCTTGCCAGGTGCCTCCGGGGTGTTGGGTTTAATTTGTTGGTGCCTGAAGTGTGCGAGCGGGGAGGGGCAGTTCGGGACGGGCGGGACCGCGGTTGGGATCGGGGGCACAGCTGCTCACGGCGTTCTGGAGCTGCCAGAAAAGAAGGAAGGTTTAGCACCCAGCAAACACCTGTTTGGAGCAGTTCAGCTCCTCGGGCTCATGGCACGGGGCCTGGCCAGGAGGAGCAGATGCAGGGAGTGTGGCAGGTTGTGCAGAAAGCTGGGAATTGCTGTGGGATGAGCGGGAACGCGCTGCCGTGTCCTCGTGTGGCGCTGAAGCGATGCCGTAGGATTTTAGCTTCTCTGGGTTTCGTACGTTTGTAGCTGTGATCACCTGCTCCTGGTGGTGGCACTTGTCCTGGGCCTCTCCTGCCTGGCTGTTCCCATTTCTCAGCCAGGCCCTTCCCATTTTCCTGTGGGACGCGTGGGCTGTGTGTCCCACAAGCTCTGCTTTTCTTCAGGCTGGACATCAGCAGGAATTTCCCCATGGAAAGGCTGGTCGGGCTTTGGCAGGGGCTGCCCAGGGAGGTTTGGAGTCCCCATCCCTGGAGGTGTCCAAGGAATTCCGCTGTGGCACTCAGAGCTCTGGGCTGGGGACAAGGTGGGCATCCAGGACATCCTGGACTCGATGGTCGTGGAGGTCTTTCCCAGCTTTTATGATCCTGGCATTCCATGATTTCTGTCAGAAAAGGTGGATTGGACTGGGTGACTGTCAGAGGTGGATTAAGGCTCAGATTGAAGCGTTGCCAAGGTCATTGAAATTGTTTCCAACATTTGTTTCAAAGCAGAGTTGGATCCTGCTCTCCCAGAATTTGGGAGAACGTGGCCTGCAGCTAGATGGGAAGTATCTGCTGTGGGACTTGATGACCTTGGAGGGCTTTCCCAGTTTAAATCATCCCGGGATTCTGCCCCTTTCTTTGTGGGCAGCCTCACCCCTGCTGTCTTTGTGTAAATCGGGGGGAACCCCGGGAATGCTCTGAGCCATTCCTGGGGCTTGTTCCCCTCACTCCTGGGGTTTGAGGCACAGGTCATTGGCTGTGTGAGGATTTTCTGGGATGGTCGAGATGTTGAGAATCCTGGAATGGTTTAGCTTGGGAGGGACCTTAAAGCTCATCCAGTTCCAAACCCAAACCATTCCACTATCCCAGGTTGCTCCAAGCCCCGTCCAGCCTGGCCTTGGGCACTTCCAGGGATGGGGCAGCCACAAATTCTCTGGACAGGAGGATTTCTGGGAATGCTGTTTCCCATCTCCAGGGACATCTCACCCTCCCCGACCAGTGTGGGCACCTTCTCCTCACCTTGAGGCCAAGCTGGAGAGCTCCTGGTTGTTCATAGGAACAGGGCTGAACTTATTTTCCTTTCTTGAAGACAGAGTAATTAAATCCAGTATGTACAGATCCCTCAAATTGACAGCCGCCCACAGAGCTAAAAACAGGAAATCCATTAACTTCATTATTTAAAAAATAAAATAAAAATCCTCCCAACTGATTCCTCTGTCACTTAAAGTTCTGCATGGAAGGAGGGCTAATTTAACGCTGCATTAACTCCCTGTTATCACCCTCCTGTTACCTAAGTAGTTCCTAATGACTACCCTGGAGAGCACTTGGAAGCTTTTAAAAGTTTTTATGCTAAATTTTATTTTTTTTTCTGGGTAGTTTATACTTTAAGAACAAAAGTTCCTGCTAACGTTCTCCCAAATCTTCCAACAACAGCCAGAACTTTTCTGGTGGCTGCAGAAATGTGAAGTATCCCCAGGCTGAGGTGACTTTGGTGAAGAAGAAATGGGAAATATTTAATTGTGGTGGTTGAAGATGGCTTTGGCTGTGGGAAGCTGCGTCAGATCTTTGGGTTTGTGGTGTCCTGGGGTTGGGGTGGAGGGCTGGGGGTACCAGCCCTGCCCAGGACGTGGTGCCAAAGGGGATTCTGAGCTTCAGCAAGGAGTTTTGGCTCTCAGAGCCCTGAGAAGCCTGGAGACCCCATCTGTGAGAGGTGTCCCTTTGTTCTGGGGTCTGGCAGTGAATGGCACCGCTGAATGAGAAGCAATAAGTCACAGGCTCTCCTCCTTGTCTCCTCCTCAGAGATCTGCTGGGCAATTTCTTCCTTTTTTAATCATTTGTCCTTTCTTTTTCTTGGTCCAGCTCCACTTCTCAGAGCAGCACCTTGGAATTTTGGTGGGATTTTTTTGGGGGGTGACCTCAAAAGGAATCATCCTTGTTGCTCTGCAGTGTTTGAAGTCGTAAAGTTGAAACTTTCTGCTTTATATGAGTCAAAAAGGGAGCTCTGCTGTGCAAGTGCCTGGGCTTTGCTCTCCCACTGGCTGGAAAACCTGAGTTCTTTCAGTATTAATCCTCACACGTGTGCTCTGCCTGTTGATGGAGGAGATTCAGAGCTGCTCTTTGAGGTTATTAACAGGAGTTGGATGTTTCCAGGTTGTGATTATTGGTCTCTCCATTAGGAATCCCCACAAATCCCATCCAGTTAGAGGGAAACTGGGGAAACTCAACATGAACTGGAGCATTTCTTGTGTTTGTGCCTCTGTTTCTAATGATATGGGAAAGCTGGGGAGTGAAGGGAGAGTGTCTGTCCCTCTGGGAGGGTTGCTGTCCTTCTGGAAAAGGAAAAATGACTGGGAAAACCAGCTCATTCCAACAGGGGGTAACTGGGACCTGTGAGACCCAAACCCAGCTGGAGCTGGTTCTGGTTTGGCTGGGACTGATATTCCACACTGGAGATAAACAAGGTGTTTGTGGTGAGCTGGCAGGAGCAGGATTTGGGGCATTTCTGGGGTTTTGACTGGCTGGGGGATGTGCTGTCCAGGCAGCTCTTTCAGGGGTGGTTTGGAGCTTTGCTTTCCTTTGAGGAAGTTGTTGAAGGATGGATGGAAGGATCCACAGGGGTCATCCAGTCCCACCCCAACCTCCCTGGGCATCCCTGGCAGCGCTGTCCAAACCCTCCTGGAGCTCTGGCAGCCTCGGGGCCGTGCCCATTCCCTGGGGAGCCTGGGCAGTGCCCATTTCCCAATATCCCACCAAAACCTCCCTGCTCCAGCCACTGACCAGGGAGAGGAGGAGAGGAATTTTGAAGTCAAGGTTTGGTGTTTTGGAATCGACCCTTTAGGTGTTGGGGGGTTGATGTTTCCATGGAGTGGCCCCAGTGTGAGCTGGCTGTGCCCAAGGCTGGCGCTGCCTCTGGGGCTGTTCCCACTCTCCTGCACATCCTGGGCACGGCACAGGGAGCTTTGTCCCCAAGGCTCCAGGATTTCCAGGTGTTTTGGCTGTCAGACCCTGGGGATGGGAGCTGTGGGTGCTCCGAGCCCGTGTCCTGCTGGGAGAGAGAGGTTCAATCCCAAAGCGTCATTTGGGATTTAAAGTCACCCCCTAAATCAGACCCTGGAGCAGGGATAAATCCCTCGTTCTGCAGCACAACTCAGATATTTCCAACAGGTGCTTTAAGGCTCGAGCTGAAACCAAACCACGCTGGGCTTCAGGGAGGTGGGCTCAGGAGCAGGTCTAATTCCAGGGCGAGTCGGTCGGGATTGGATATCTCCCTCCCCTTGGCTGCTGCTTGTCTGACACACAATATCCATAGGGAGACAGCTGCACTGGGAGCTGGAAAATCTGGATCTGTTGGAGCAGCATTTGTCTGTGCCGTGCAGACGTGCTCTGTGTCAGTTTGATGTGTGGGTGTTTCTGTACGAAGAGAAACAATCGGCTCTTTCCACCTTATCCCGTGTTTTAGGAAGGGGAATTAATGACAATTAATTGCGTGAGTTCTTTCTAGCGTAGCCAGGTATGAGGGTTGATTTTTTTTGAGTCAGAAAAACAGAAAATAAGAAAATTCATTATCCTTGGACCTAGTTTTTATCTTCTGAAGGTCTCCCTAATTGTCCAACAAACTGGTTTGGGATGTGGAGATTGGGGGAAAGGGGACTTTGCTGGCTCCTCTGCAGCCACGGCCAGGCTGTGGTACCTTGGGATGGTGAATTTATTTATGGTAAATAATAAAGATGAAAACTGGACATCACTTGATGTCCAGCTACGAATACAAACCCTACATTGCATGAGGGGTTCGAGCCTTTGAAAGAGGCAAAGCACTTGAAAACCCTAAAAGGAATAGGGGAAAGTGTATTTAGGTTTGGGGTTTGCTTCTTCCCTTCCCTCCTCCCCTCCAGTACATCCTCCTGCTCCTCCTCCTCCCCTGCCCCAGCAGAGACCTCTGGAAAATCCCAAACCATGGATTTTGCCGCGCCAAGTTCCGAGCATGTCCCAAACCCTCGGAGCGCGTGTGGGGCGGGCGCAGCCACCATTGGCAGTTGATTTCATTCCCTTTTTTTTTCCCCAAAAAAACCCAGCCCGTGGCTCCCTCTCCGGCTGTGCCAGAGATAACAATGGGGGGCTTTGTGCTGCCCTGCAGCTGCTGAAATTTGACGAGATCCAAGTGAGGAAAACAGGAGCAGGTGGGTCAACAACGTGACCCTTTCGTTCCCAGCAGTATCAGTGAGCCCCGGGATGGAGCCCGGGAGGAAGGATGTGTTGGTTGGGGCTTGGAGGATGGGAATTGTCTCTTGGAGAGAGCCCTGATGGGGTTTGCTGCTGTTTATGGGATGGGTTTCACCCCCAAAACTCCAGGATTGGGGAATGTTACTGGAGGAGATCATTGCTCTCTTCATTCCCAGATTGTTTATTGGTTTTGGGATGCTCCATGGCTTCCATGTGGATGCTCCTGAAGCTCCCAATGGCTGCCTTCCCATCCCACAGCCCCAAAGTGGGGCTGTCCCAGATGCAGCTACTCTATCCCTGGAAGTGTCCCAGGCTGGACAGGGCTTGGAGCAGCCTGGGACAGTGGAAGGTGTCCCTGCCATGGCAGGTGTGGGCGTGGATGGGCTTTAAGCTCCCTTCCAACCAAACCACTCCATGACTCTATCCCAGCTTCTTCTCTGAGTCCCCCCAGGTCATGGAGGTGACTCCTTCCTGTCTGTGCTTTTTGGTGCTCTACAAAATGCCAGGGGTGGGAATTGCTGCAGCTGGAGGAGGGTTTGGGATGTGCTTCCCAGGGTGTTTGGTGCCCGTGGAGGATGTGGCTGTGTTGGCCTCCTGGCACTGCCACATCAGCAAACGCATCTCATTGTAGAATCCTGGAATGGCTCAGGTTGTGAGGGACCTTGAACCATCACCTTCCTCACCTTCATCACCGCTCCCATGTGGTAGCAGCAAGAGGAGGGTGAAAACCAGGAGAGAAATCCTGGAGCTGATGAGCTGGCAGGGTCAGTGAGGAACCCTGGAGAAATCCTGGAGCTGATGAGTGGGGAGGGGCAGTGAGGAACCAGCTGCTCCTCAGGGCTCCCCTGCCAGGTGGGGTGACCTGGTGACCAGGTGGGGTGACCTGGCTGCTCCCTTCAGGTGTCACAGTGCGTTTGGGCTCTGTGAACTCCTGAGTGGTGTTCAGAGGTGACAGCACTCAAACCCAGCAGGGACATGGCTCCAGCCTCAGACCTGTCTAAGAATCTGAAGGATTTGGAGTCTGAGGCTTTTAGGGCAGATGTGAACAACTGTGTGTGAGTCAGCGGGGAGGAACGGGAGGTTCTGCTGATGGATTTGGTAATCTTGGGCCTGGTATCATCTTACAACGCAGTGAGGCTGAGCTGGAGCCCAGCTCCCCCCTCATCTGCTGAGCTGTGGATTCACTTGTGGTGTTGAACATGTTCATATCCTCAAATCTTCCTGATTGAGCTGGAATTTTTATAGAAACCACGTCCCAGGAGCATCTGGGATAATCCCACCACCCCCAGCGCTTCTGCTGGCCGTGGAGCAGCATCCAGCAGCACTTTGTTTGCACGAGATGAAGCCTGAGAGAGGAGTGGGCTTGGGGGTCTTGGAGGTCTGCTCCAAGCTTAACATTTTCCTAGGAATGACAGATTATGGCCAGGATGAGTCCGTGCTGGATGGAGAAGGGTTTGGGGAGAAGGAGGGCTTTGGCCAGGAGAGGTCCAGGGTGGGGATGGGATGGATTGGGATGGGATGGGATGGATTGGGATGGATGGATGGGATGGATAGGATGGATGGAGGCTGGGAGAAGCACAGTGGGAAGAAGCACATACATTTTCTGATGCATCCCAGAAAACTGATCCCACATGGGCGGCTGTGGAGGCTCTGTCCCTCAGGAAGGGAGTTGTGAATAAATCAGAGCCTCTCCCAGCTTATCTGCCCCCTAAGCCTGGTTTGAGCAGGACCTTGACGTGCCCTGAGGCAGGAGCACAGCCCCACCAGAGCCGGACAGGATTTAACCCCAAACTGGGCGAACTTTGGGGCCTAAAACTCTGCAAGCAGAGTTTGTCCTTGGCTGCACTTGCAGTTAAACCCGGCTTGGGGCCGGCTTAGCTGCAGAGCAGCCGGGGACGCCAGAGCTCTGTCCCAGCAGCTGGCAGCGCTGTTTACTCCCAGCTCCGCCGTCCCCTTCCCGGCACGGCTCCGTCCCCCTGTGCCGGCTGGTGCCAGGACTCCAGCCCATCCCTCTGGGATTGCAGGTGCAGCAGGGCTGAACCCATGGTCCAGGCAGGCCAGGCCATGCCGGGAAGGCTCGGCTTGGCTCGGCCCACGCGGGTGCTGGGAGCATCCTCCTGGAGCCCTGGGATGTCCTGCAGGATCACGGCATCCTTCTGTGCCCCTTCCTGGGAATTGGGGTTAAAAATGAAGCAGGAGAAGCTGCTGGCGTGCCCTGCTGGGTGAGGGCAGTGCTGCTCTCCGAGGGGATGGATGCACAGGGATGCAGGAGTTTGGATCCCACCCCGACACCCATCCCCAGCAGGGCAGCGTGGTGATTACCATATGAAAACAGGGATAACAGTGGGATTCTTGTGCCGGAGGGAATGAGGGAGATCTACGACCCTTTTGGTGCCAGTCAGCCCCGGAGCTGGGTTCAGGCACAATTAACCTTTCACTTTTGGGATGAGCCGGTGCTTTTCTGCTGCAGCTGCTTTTGGGACAATATTCCTTACTTCTCCTCCCAGAAACATTAATTTGGGCATCTGGGGGGGCTGTGCTGGGAACCACAGGCTGTGTGGAGGGAGGAGGGGGAGTTTTTAGAGGCTTTGATGTGTAATAATCTGAGTTTTAAAAATTCCGTTTTAAGGGGTTTTTGCACATTAAGATTTAAAAAAAAAATAAGGGGGTTGCACGACTGTTATTGGAGATATTTGAAAGCAAATTCAAAGTGGTTTTTCTTGTGTGACAACATCAAATCAGGGGCTGGAAAAATCTTGGGGAGGGGGATCATGGGGCTCAGGCTGAAGCTGGAAGGGATGGATGGGTTTGGAATGGGTTTGGAATGTGTTTCCCTGCCTCTTTGGGCTGGCTGAAGGGAATTGTTGTGGATCAAAGTGGTGGAGAAACCTTGGGAATGAACGGGAGCCATGGACACTGCCTGGTTTAATTTACATAGCTGAGAATATCGGTGCCTTAAGTGGCTCCACCAAGGAATTTTCAGGAGTTCTCCTCCCCAGTATGCCATTTAATGTCTCTTTTTTTTTAATGGTTTCAGGGTACAATTCTATCAGACAGAAATATTTGAGAATCAGACCAATTGGAGGTGGGACAAAGCTGGAGCAGTTTGGTTTGGGCAGGGATAAATTGGTGCTTCCAGAACGTGGCGAGGGTTGGACTTCACCTGTCAAAACAGAGCTCTGTGTTCTGCCTCTCTTGGAATAATCATTCCAATGTTTATAGGCTGGGATGGAGGAGAAAATGCAAAATATGGATTTGCATGGATGAGGTGGAGTCTGTCTGCTCCAGAGGATCCAGGGAATGGATTCATGGTGGGATCCCAAGGCTCTGCTTTGAGCTCAGTCCAGGGTAATTTGGTTAAATTCAGGGATGTGTAAAACCCAGCAATTGGTAAAAGTGGCCTAATGGACAATTTTGGTACCTTTCTGATTTTTTTTGGTGATGAAAATTCCAAGCTTCTCATTGCACTGAATGTTAATGATGACAAGACCTAATGGGATCTTAATCACTATTTTTTGAAGCTAAAACTGCCCCATTTTGGCAAAAATCCAGCCCAGTCCGTGGCACTGCTGGATCCATCCATGACTGGAGGAATCAGTGGTTGTCCCATGCCACTTCCCAGGGCACCTAAATCTCATTTTTTCTGCTTCATAGAAGTTACTAATTTTTATAAAATCCCCCCTTCTTATGTACTTTGTGCATAAACCCCAAAGCTTCAAACCCCTGAATCCCCCCTGTGTGGGATGTCAGTTTTAGGGCAGCTGGTGCCTGATTTCCCCCAAATTAACCTTAAAAACCTTTCAAGGTGTTTTTTTATTTTTTAATCCTTCCATTTAAATTTAATTCTATGATAACTTCCAGCGCTCTCACCATAATTATTCCCTTCTTCACTTCTTGTTGGCCCTGCAGGATGGGAATCACAGCTCCTGGAGACAGGATTCCTGGGAATATTCCTGTGCCCCCTCTGGACCCTGTCCCGCCTGCCCCAGGGCTCTCCTCCTTCCAGAATTGTCATCTGGAGCTTCCGCTGGCTGATTTTCAGGATCATGCTGGGAGCGGTGAGTGGGAGTTCACCTGTGGCTTCTGGGAGGTGCCAGCAGCAGGAATGGCCCATCCCAGCTGGGAATTTCCCCGTCCAGCGCCGCGGGATCCCTCGGTTTGGGAGTTTTCCCGGAAACGAGGAAAATCTTCCTGCTCTGGGCCTCAGGATCCTGCAGCTCTCTGCTGGTTTTGTGTTGAGGAGGAGAAGCAGGAGGGAGGGATCTGTGTGGATGTGCTGGTGCTGCACTTGAGTGGCTCTTCCGAAGGAGTTCAAGGGAAGTTGGGCATTGTGGTTTTTCCACTGTGGGTAATTCCCAGCTTTGCCCGGAGCTCTTCTCCTTTGTTTCTGCTTTTCTGAGCTGTGGCTCTCTGCTCCGTGGTTCCAAACAGAACAATTGCTGCAGAACTGTCCCGGTGCCAGAGGGAATTCCCAAGCAGCTTGTAAGGGAATCCATCAGGAACTGACACATCCCTGTTAAAATCAAGGCGTGGCAGGGGTGTTCTCCCGTCAGCTCCATCTGCTTGGACGTTCCACAAAGTCCCAAAACTTTAAAGCTGAGGATCCTCGCTGTAGGAGGAGTGGTTGGGTTTTTTGGAATTTTGGCTTGGAATTTTTTCAGGTATCTCAGGGTGAAGGTTTTATTTGGGGCATTTTTTCACCAACGGGATGTGAACCAAATGTCGGCACAGGCCCTTCATCCCTGAGGGATGCAGGCTGAATCCCAGGGTCTTGATGCTTCTTTGGACTCAGGGAATGCCTGGACGTGGCACTCAGGGCTCTGCTCTGGTTGACAGTGTGGGGATTGGTCATGGGATGATGACCTTGGAGGTCTTTTCCAACCTCAGTGATCCCAGGATTCTGTGGTTCTCAGCTGTGATGCGGACTGTTGAGTGAATGGGCACCAAGTGTAGCAAAACATCCCTGATTTCCTTAAAAATTGATCTGATCACCAGTTTGCATCCTGCTTTCCTTCTAAACTGGGATCTGCCTGAGCTGTTTTCCTGCTGATGTGTCTGATATATTCTGAATTACGGGACAGGCTGGATATGAAGGAAACCTGTGCTTCCCAAACATCTCTGGTCCCGTTGTCTCTGCGCTGCTCTCGGCCTTACCAGGAGAGCAGTAACTCCTGATGTTTTTGGGAAGAGACGTGTCCCTGTGTGCTGGGATGCTGATACATCACTGACAGCCATGGGAGAGGAAAACATGGACAGGTCATTAAATAGAGACCCCCCCCAAGCAAGTGATTGATGGGATCTTGAATGTTTTGGGGCCCAAAGTCGTGTAGGATTTCTCCTGGGCCGGAGGAACGGCGCTGGCAGGCAGCGGGAAGGAGAAGGATCCTCCTGGAATCTGGGTGCACCTGCTCCCAGTGCATCTTTGGTTTCCTCCTGAGCTGGCCAGGAGCTCAGCACGTGCAGCAGGAGTTTCTCCCGGGGTGGGATTGGCAGGGGTTGTGTTTTCTGCGGGAAGTTTGGCTTTCCCGCGCGGTTCTCCCGGGATTCTTCGGGCTGGTTGGGGTGAGGCTTTCCTTGGGAAATCCTCCAAGCAAGCAGCGTTCCCTGGGGGCAGCTGGGCTCTCCTCACCTTGTGCTGGGTGTTAGGGGAGCGTTTTGGAGCTGTTCCTTGGGTGGGCGAGGTGGTGTCTCCTCTCCAGGTTCTCATCCCAGCGCTCTCCTGTTTTCCGTGGTCGCTTCCTGAACCACGGGGCTGATTTCACTTTCAGCCCCTTTTCCCTCCATTCTGTGTCTCATATTTGGGATCTTTTTCCACGTGGAGCCCTGACAACCTGGGACTTTGCAGTGAGCAAACCTGGCCTGGTTTGGAGGAGGATGTTGGAGGAAAGGTTGGAAGGAGATGATCTTTAAGGTCTCTTCCAACACAAACCATTTCATGATTAGGGAGTTTTGCTGTTTCTTGGCTAAACCTCCTCCCAAAAAATCACGTCCAGACCTTGCTTTATTGTGCAGAGGAGCTGGCTGGGCTTGTTTAGGGGTGCCACAGCACAGGAGAAGTGGGATAATCCCAGCTGTGGTGGGAGGCAAGGAGCTCAGGCAGGCGCTGCTGCCGGGGTTTGATTGGCAGCGAGTGCTGGGCTGAGCTCAAATATTGCTGCCTTTTTAAAAGGCATAATTACGTGATTCAATCTATATGTTTGATGTTCCTAATCATCCATTAGAGCAGGATGTAAAGAGGGATGCTTCCCGGGAACACCAGGCAACAGAATAGGGGCTCTTTGTGTGAGCCAGCAGCTCGTTAGGCTGTAAGTGATGCAAACACACATTTACAGGGCTGCTTCCCCTCAGAAGAGCTCCGTGGTTTGATGGCTTCATCATTTTGTTTGTGGCTCTCTGTCACTTGGAATTCTTGATGCTTGGAAGATGCAAAGTATGGGTTTGTGATCCCATCAGAGTCACCAGGTGGGAGGCAAAGGCGTGTGCTGGGATTTCTGCCACTCCTCAGGGGAAGGGATGAGAGGAAACAGCCTCAGCTTGCACCAGGAGGGTCAGATTAAATATTAGAATTATCTTTTTTTCTCTGAAGGAATGGTCAGGAGGTGGTGAAGTCACCATGGAAGTGTTTGAGACCTTGGATGTGGCACTTGGGGGTGTGGTTTAGGGGTGTTGGTTGCACTGGATGGTCCTGGAGGTCTTTTCCAATCCAGATAATTCTGTGATTCTGTGTTCACCAAGCCACAGGGACTTCCCAAGAGGAGCAGCCCCACTTGCCAGCAGGGTCCTTGGCTTGGTGGCACTGAGGTGTTTTG
This sequence comes from Promerops cafer, assembly GCA_013398275.1. Lineage (NCBI taxonomy): Eukaryota > Metazoa > Chordata > Aves > Passeriformes > Nectariniidae > Promerops > Promerops cafer. The sequence continues at coordinate 56,962 of VZSE01005036.1, forward strand.
TCATCTGCAGCTGCCTGGGGACTCTGCTGTGCTCTCCAAGCCCTGTCCCTGTCTCCAGTGATCACAAAGATTTGATCCAGCAGGCAGAGTTGGTTTTCCAGCTGCCCCATTCCCTCGGTGGTGGATGGGTTTGGGGTGGTGTCAGCCCCTTCTCCGAGCCCCTGGCTGCAGGCTGGGGGTCCTGAGGGGGCTCCTGGCAGCCCTTTTCCCAAAGTGCTTTAATAACCCCTGATTCCCAAAAAAGGGATTGGTTGGGGCTGTGCTTCCCTGGACCAGCATCTCCCTGAATCTTGTGGATTCCCAAAGCCCAGTCCCATTGGTGCCAGCTCTGCCTGGAGCTTTTGGGGGAAGCTTCTGATGGAATCCCCATCCTGTGCTTCCAAGGTGAGGTCTTCCCTCCCAGGTGGAAGAGTTTCTGCTTCATTTTTGGGGTTATTTTGAGGGTTTTTTGGACAGCAGCCTTGCTCAGGAGCTCTCCATCAAATACCACTTGTGCCTAAAACCCCATTCAGCAAATGTTAGTCCTGGGCTTTTCCTGCAAGGCCTGAGAGTAGATGACAACTTCATGGAGTCCATACCTTCTGGGGAATTCCCTGCTGCAGGTGAGACCCACGTGCTGGGGGGGAGCCCAAAGTCCTGCCCAGGGCTGGATTGGAGCTGATGAGTTGCCAACAGCATCCTGGGGAAAGCCTGGAGCAGCTCCTTGTGCCCTGAAAGTCATCAGGGATTGTTAAAGTCAACCATAAAAGAGAGTTTCTGTTCCTTCCTCAGGGCAGGGGCTGAGGGGCGTTGTGGAGCACGAGCTCAGAAATGGGAGAATTTGGTTGTCATCAACACCTGCCTGCACCTGCAGCAGCACTGAGCACACCTGGAGGCTGCAGGAGCACAGGGAAAGGGGTCACAGGGGACTTTGGGGGGAGTCCTGGAGCAGCAGGTTCATGCCCCAGCCCTGCAGTGGCTGAGGGGGCAGTGCTGGGGGGCTTTTCCTGATGTCTCTGCCCTGGGCTTTTCCTGGGTTGCAGGACCAACATCCCCTGGCTGGGCCGTGGGGGGGGAGCTCAGGCTGCATCCTGGGGGGCTTGCTTGGTGCCCTTCAGCATTTCCTTGGATCTCTCAGCACTGCTGGGATGTGTCCATTATCCAAAGGACTCCTGGGCCACGTGTGATGTTCTGTACAAGGAATATCATCCTGGAATGGTTTGGCTTGGAAAGGACCTTAAAACTCATCCAGTTCCAAGCCCAACACCCTCCACTGTCCCAGGTGATCCAGCCTGGCCTTGGACACTTCCAGGGATGGGGCAGCCACAGGGAGCAGGGAATAATTATCCCTGCTGGGCATGCACGGAGGAGATGGGGGAGCTTTGAGCACAGGGGGTGCAGCAGCACGCTGGAAAACTGGGAATAAACAGGGAATGAAGGTGGAGCAAAGGATCCCAGACATATGGAACAAGTTACCAGGGAAGGTGGCTGGAGCAGTGAGTGAGAGTCTGAGACATCTTGATTAGTTTCTGCAGGAAAGGATTGAAGAGTGGAGTGAAAACCCAGGGAAACGGGATTTAAAGCACATTACCACTTTAATTTAAAAGTGCCCAAAGCAAGGAAATTCAGATTTAAAGCTGCCAATCTCTGCCTGGCTGCTGCAGGTGTCGGGGCTGGGAGGATTCTGGGGTCTGTGTCCAGATGGGTCCCGGAGCCACGAGGCCAATCCCAAACTTTGGGTTTGTCCCAGGAATGAGATCCTTTAATAGGTGTGTTCAGTAATAATTTTATTCTTTATAACAGAAATGTGTTTTTCTTTAATAATCTGCCCTGTGTGCAGTGCCCTTGACACCTTCTCTGTGTGATGCCCTTAGAAGTGTTGCAGGGTCTGGGATGGGGTCCCTCAGGAAGGGTTTTCTTCCCCCTTTCATCCTCCCAGTTTGGAGAGCCCTTCCCAGGAGCTGCTCCCTCTGCTCCTCCTCACGTCAGACACGAGGTTCTGAGGAGGAACTTAGGGGGAGTTTAGGGGAATTTAGGGAAACCCAAGAGCATCTTTTCCACTTGGGATTTGTGACTTGGCCGTGCCTGCCCTTGTTTTGCTTCCTGTAAACAAAATTTCTATTTTTTTTTTGCCTGCTTCCCAGATTTCCCATTCTGTCAGAATGGCACCCCTCTTCCCAAATCCAGGCTCAGCCCCCTGAGCTGTTCAGGAACATCCTCGGAAGTGGCTGCAGAACAGAGGAGTTGGGAGCACTTTTGGGCAGGCAGAGAATTAGAAAATAGTGTCAATCCTTTGCTCTTTCAAATCTACACAAGAGATATTTTTCCCCTTTTGCAGGAGGATAAAAGATCATTTATAGTGACAGTTTTGGGGAAAAAAATAGTGCAGAAAGAATTATAATAATGAATTTTTTTCCCCTTAAATTATCACAGCTTTTTCCTGTGGATTTGTCCATCTTTTTCTGAGATGTGTTTTCACAGAAAAAGGATCAATTCCTTCCAGATTATTTATACATCACTTGATATTTAATATGTTTTTAAACGGTTTTGAATTTTCTTTGCTGTTAAAAAATACTTCTTTTAACCCACTGCAGCAAATCCTTTCAGAACCTTGTGAAACTCTTGGTGTTCCTTGTTTTGTTTTTGCTTGGAGCCTGTTAAAAGTGTCAGGACGTGGGTGGCATTTGAAAGGTTACTGGAAAGGGTGGGGCTGTGATTAGCTAAGAAGGGAGATGAACTTTCTGGCAAAAATAAGGAAGACTTTGAAGCAAACAGAATCTGGATGCCTGCAGTAAAATGGAATCAAATAAAAGTTGGAATTGGGGCGATCCCGAGACACGAAAGGGGGGAGCAGCAGAATCCAGCGGATGTAGATGTCAGCTCGGTGACAGGCGTGCCCTGATCCTGGGCATTATGGCCCTGAAATGGAGAATAATTATTCTAATTTGTTTTATTACATTAGCGTGGGTAGGAGGGAAGAAAGGGAGCTTTCTTTGCTGCCTTTCTCATTATTCCTCGGCGAGCACGGCGGGGCCAGCTCCCGGCTCCCGCGCCGGCCCTTCATGGGAATTTTTGGAAAATGATGTCTGCAATGTTCTGACCTTTGCCGTCCCAGCTGCAGCCTCCTCCTCTCTGCAGGGATCCCACACTTGACTCCTTAGCAACCTCCTTTGTGCCTCTGATCTCTCTCCATTTGTCTGGTAATAGCCCTTGGCAGCGGGACTTGTTGTTCCTTGGTGGCTGGAAAAGGCAGGAGCCGCCGATGCCAAGGATTTTGCAGAATCCCTTTCACCCACTGCTCGCAGCAGCGCTGCCTTCAGAGCCCCCCAGATGCTGCTGGTGGCTTCTCCAAGGGGCTTTTTTAGGGGAGTTGAGGGAGGGAAACAGCAGCAAATTAAAGGAAGCAAAGTCGACACCAGGGAATTCTCCTGCGGGGTTTGCGGTTGTGGTGGCTCCGGTTTGGCTCCGTGCAGGTTCACCTGAGCTCCTGCAGGTGGGACCCGTGCTGGGGCCACCCCAGAGCCCTTCTGGGCAGGAAGCACCAGGCAGGTGGGGTTTGCTCACCTGGATCATCGCAGGATCCTGGGGTGGTTGGGGTTGGAAAGGACCCTCATGGGCAGGGACACGTCCCGCTGTCCCAGGTTACTCCAGGCTCCATCCAGCCTGGCCTGGGACACCTGCAGTGTTCTCAGGATGATGTGGAAGTGCCAGGCTTGGAGCTGACCAGGGCTGGGCAAGGTGCAGAGCAAAGCAGAGTCAGCTGGGGAGCTCAAAGCTGTCCTTCCCTGCCTAAGGAACTGTAAACCAGGGAAGAGTTTGGGTTGGAGCAGACCTTAAAGCCCATCCAGTGCCACCCCCTGCCGTGGGCAGGGACACCTCCCACCATCCCAGATTGCTTCAAGCCCCATCCAGCCTGTCCTCAAACCCTTCCAGGGATGGAGCACCCTGTTACTCCTCTCTTCTCGCGGAAGAAGCAGCAGGAATCTGAGTTCAGTGTGGCTGGTGGGACATCAGGTGCAGCTCTGGTTCACACCTTTGGTTTGCTGCTGTCACAGCTGCAGCAGAAGCTGCACCTGTGTCACCTGTTCCCTGAGGGACATCCCCTGAAGAACAGGAAACCTGGGATCCTTCCTGTACCACAGACCTTCATCCATCAGCGGGGAGGGAGATGTGGAAGGTCTGGAGTCCTGGAGCTCTGAGGGAGTTTTAGACCCCCAGCTGAAGTTGGTCTCGTTGGATTCCTCAGATTTAGGTTCTCCAGGAGCTTCTTCCAGCCCTGCCCTATAATCCTTAAATGCTTTTATTTTTAGATTTCACCTTGGGAAGCTCCTTCCTCTCCCACGAACTGGGGTCTAAATTTGTCTCCGAATACCCTGGTGAGGGTTTGGCTTCACAGAGATGGTGAAACCACTTTTCCTGTGGGTAGCAGAGGTGGGAAGTGCACAGAGCTGGGATTTTCTCTGGAAGCGTTCCTTATTTATAGCAGGAGCAAAATGAAAATCTAGACTTTAGATGGGAATTTTGGGTGGGTTTTTGCCCATCTTTTCTACAGCAAAGACACAGAAAGGTCTTTAAATTGACTCTAAATTTATAACGTGGGTGCCCCGTTCCCCACCCTTCCCTCTGGAGCTGGGATCAATAGGGAATTTTGCAGACATAGCTTGAGTCACCAAGCTTTTGCTCAGCTTCCATTGCTATTGGCCTGTCTGTACCATTTTTTTCAGAATTAATTTTGGGCTGAAAAAGTCTCAAAGAAGTGCTTTGTTCCTCCTTGACACTCACTCCAGGGAAAAAAGAAAAAAAAAAATGGAGGAGAAAAAGGAAAAAAAAAAAGCCGTGGAAAATCTGACATCTGCATTGTAGAGAAAAATCAATAGATAGGGAGGAATATAATTATCCCCCACTCCTGAAGGAATTTTTTAGATATTTTTTGGAACAGTGACTCATATGGGCTTAGGGCTTGAATGACATTTTAATTATTCTGCCTTTTTTTTTTGCTTTGAATCACCCAAGTACAGCAGCCTGCAAGGGGCACAGTTGGGCACAGCCATCATGGGAAGATGAAAGGGCAGGATTTGGTGTTGGAGCTGAGCTCTTCCCTCCCTTCAGGAGGGGGCTGGATCCCCCCTGGATCCCATTGCTGGCATCCTGTAAATGAGGGAATGCTTCCTCTGCTTTGGGAATGTTTTATTCCATAGTCCAGAGTGGGGCTGGTGGATGGAGACAGTGTGGGGGCAAAGTGATTAAACCCAGGAATTTTATTATCCACCATTAAAGTAAATCTTAAAAAAAAAATCCTAAATGTAATTTTCCTTGCCCTGTGAGAAACGCTGCTGGATTTAATTCCCCTTAATTAGGGGAGCCTGGAGTTTGGAGTTCCCCAAGTCCAAGCAGGTGCTGCATCTCCATCCTGCCCCGAGCTCCTCGGCCGTGCCCTGGAGGGAGCAAACCTGCCAGGGGAGGAGGAATTGAGCCCGTATTTCACTCTGGAGCTTAATTCAATCCAGGGGCAACATTTTCTGCTCCTTCTGCTGTAAATTCCTGTGACAAGGACCTCAAGTTCCCCCTCCCCAGGCCAGGAGCGCTCATTATCCCGAGGAGCCAGAGTGCCACCAGTGCCCGACCCCGGTGTCCCTGCAGCCACCAGCCCAGCGGTGGGAATTTAATAATCCTGGATTCAGAGAGAGGCCACGGAGGTGAAAGGGCCTCTGCTGGTTCACTTGGCCACCTGGTTGCTTGCCTTGAGCTCAGATTTAATTTGTGCTCCTGAAAACTTGCCTCTTCCCGGGAGTCCCCTGGACGCGCTGAGCTGCCGTGGGGTGCCTGCTGCTCGGGGATCTTTCCCAGCCTCAGCAGTTCCAGCATTCTGGGATTGCTCCTTCTCCTCTCCTGCCTCTCCTCAGCAGAGCTGAAGCCTCAGGACACGGAGATTTTCTGTGCAGGTTTTGCTCTTGTTCCTTGGTCCAAATCCTTGGAAAACTGGAAAACTCAGGTGCCAGTGTGGGAGTGAAGTGGCCTCGAAGACAGCTCAGGGTAGAGCTGACTCTGAATGCCTTAATGATGAGAGTGGGAGGTTTTTATGCTGCAAAACATCTTTGATATGAAGACTTTCCTGTCTGAATGCTTTCTAGTAAACAAAAAGGGATGAACTGCCTGAGTGAGGCATTGCAGGGAAAATCGGGATTTTCAGAGCGCTGCTTTTCCCCGATCCTTGTTTTAATTGGAGTTTTAATTATCCCTGCTGGGTAATAGAGCTTGATAACAGCCCAGGAAAGGGAGAGGGGGGAAGGTCATCAAGAGAAATGTCCTGTTTTAATATTCCAGCATTCCTGCACAGAGCTTCCTCAGTCCTCCTGGCCCTGCCAGGGCTGGAGCTGCAGCACATCCTGGGAGATGCTATCACCAGATCCTGTAATTTTAGAAAAGCTTGGAGGGCAGGACAGGCTGGGGATGGCTGGGGAGGGGAGGATGGAGTGGCTGTTGACAGTGAGGGTGTCTTGTCCCCGTTCCAGAGGGATGGAGGGGATGTGCTGAGTAAATCCCTGGAGATAAAACTGCTTTGCCCTCCCAGAAATCCTGGGTGATGCCACTTTGCATCCCTCCTCTGCCAGGAAGGAGTTCATGAACTCTGCTCTGCCCTGTGCTCTCAGATGCCAGACAGACAGATCTTCAGCCTTGGGAAATGGATATTCTTGGATATTTCCAAGGTCTGGACAGTTTGGGAGGGTCCCTAATTGGAATTTTGAATTTCTTTTGAGCTCCCAACGAGTTCAACTTTTTTTAATGCTGCAAATGAAGATTTGTTTTAGCGTGAGCAGGGAAGGTTGCAGCAGAGGAGCCCCTGTGGTCTCTTCCAACCTGTTCCAATTCTGGGAATTTAAATGGAATTCATAAATGCTGAATCTCCTCCTCTGAGCTCAGATTTTAGCACTGGAAGGTCACTGATCCCTGCCCTGCTGTAAATGCAAGGCAGCCTCAGGATGCTCCTGCTGTAGCAGCCACGGGACCTTCCCCAAACTCCCAGAAACTCCCAGGGCTTTTCTCCTGGGGAAGGCAGGACCATCACATCAGGGCAATGTCAGAGGCAGGCAAATACCCCCTAATTGTATGCAGATGACAGGGCTGCTTCAACCTTTTGACTAGTGAAGCTTTCCTCAATTTGGGATATTGTGATCCTAATCAGGGACCTCTCCGGGACATCAAAGCCAGCCTTGATTGCTCGGCTTCCTGCTCCAGCCCATCCCTGCCCAGGTGTCCTTCCTGCTCTGGCCGACTGATTCCTTTCTGCTCTTCATCTCTGAGGCAGAGAAATTCAATCCCAATATTGCTGCCAGCCCTGGAATGGACCCAGTGATTTGGAAAGGTCCCCTCTTGTTGTTCTGAAGTCCCAGGGCAGGGGATACCTGCTGGTCCAGCCTCTAACCCGAGGTGGGGCAGAGCTGTCAGCAGTGCAGCCAGCTGTGTTTGGGCCTGGCAGCTTCCTTCCCCTGCCCCTCTTTTGTTTCTCTAATTATTTTAATTGCATCTCTGTGTCCAGCTCTGTGTCCCCACCTGGCTCCGTGGCACTGCTTCCTTTTCCTCAGGCAGCAGAGGTGGCTTTGCCCCAGGGAAACAGTGGGGTTTGGGTGTTCAAATTGTGACTCTTGCTGGGTTTTGTCTGTTATCCCAGGGGCAGAGCCTGGCTTTAACTGCTGCTGCTTCCCAGGGATGCTGGAAGCGATGGCAGGAGCTGCTCAGACCTGAGCAAAGGCTCAGGTGTGGCTGAGGCTTCTTCCTGGAAGGGGAATTTGGCATATTCCACAAGGATTTATGTCAGATTTTCAGTAACCAGGCAGTGGAATGAGTCAGATCCACTGTGTTCCCTTGGGAACAACAACTGGACCAGGGCTGTGGACGTGCTGTGGGTCTCATCCAACCTCTGCAGTTTAACCACAGAATTCGGCACCTTGAGACACAAAACAAAGTAAAATAAAATATTTGTGACCGTATTTTTGCCCTTTTTTCCCCCAGGGGCTGATTAAAATCCGAGGAGATCGCTGCTGGAGAGAGTTAACTTGCATGGATTATCACTACGAGGTGAGTGATGTGCACACAAAACCTCATTTCTCTTGTCTGCTTTTCTTTTGTAAAATCATTTCCCCCAGCCTCTCCTGCCAAGCAGCTCTCCACGTTTTCCCTCTTTATCCCAGCCTCTGGCAGTCAGGCCATGTCCACGTGCCAGCTGGGTGATGCTGTTTTTCCCAACCACAGTCCTCAAAAACCAATTTCTCTCCTTCCCTCCCCTCCCCATCGTGGATCCAGGAGCAAACCTGAGCCTCACTGAGAACTTCCACTGAAAATCTGCTGCAGGGCAGGGACAGAAGGGAGTTTTTTGTGATGTTGTTCCTGCTTACACCCCCAAAAAGTGGCCGTTTGACAGGACCAGAGCATGCCTGTGCTCTCCAAAATGCAGAGCAGATCCTTGGCAGTTCAGAACTCTGTGCGTTTATCTTTTTGACATCTGTTGCAGTGATTATGTTGCATTTTGATTATAAATTGGGGGTTTTTTTGCTGGCTCTGGGTTTGTCTCCTCTCTGGTTACAGAGGCAAACTCAGCTCCCCTTCTCTCCTCGCCTCTATTTTTGCATTTGAGTTTTATATAAATGGTGGTAAAAAGGAAAATGCTGCATCCAGCAATGTTCCCAGGGGGAGAAGCTCTGGGTTGGTGAAGGGATTGGTGCTGAAGGAATATTCCCTTCCCTGGATTCTCCTCACAGCCACTGCAAGTGGTCCAGGGATGTTATATGTTACATGTTATATATGTTATATGTTATATATGTTGTGGTGTATGATGCCTCTGCCCTGGAATCCACGGCCATCAAATATTTGGGAATACAAGTCGAATGAGGAGGAGCTGGGAAAGGGGCTCAGCCTGGAGAAAAGGGGGATCAGGAGGAATTTCTGGCTCTGCACAAGTCCCTGACAGGAGGGGACAGCCAGGGTGGGGGTCGGGCTCTGCTCCCAGGGAAAGGGACAGGAGCAGAGGGAACGGCCTCAGGCTGGGCCAGGGGAGGTTTAGATTGGATACTGGGGAAAATTCCTCCCATAAAAGGGTGGTCAGACACTGGAAGGGCTGCCCAGGGCAGTGGTGGAGTCCCCATCCCTGGAGGTGACCAAAAACCACGTGGATGTGGCACTTGAGGACATGGTGATGATGAACATGGTCGGTGTTGCTGTCGTTGATGATCTTAGAGGGCTTTTCCAACTTGAACAATTCCGTGACTTTATGAAATAAGATTTTGCAGGTCTAAAAAGCTCTGTTTGCCTTCTCAGCTTTAAATCTCCTTTTCTGTGTCACTCTCATTTACTTTCACTGGGGTTTCCCCCTCAGTGTGGGGCTGGGCCTGTCCAAAAGCTACCGCTCCCTTGGCTCTTGCACAACACCAAGGATCCAACTTCACCCCGAGTAAAACTTGGGATGAAAAGCCCCTTCAGTGCTGTCATTCCTAATCCTGAACACGGGGGTGGCTGCAGTAAATTCTCCAGTTTTCCAGGCACCTGGCAGCACTCGGGGAAAATGCAGCTCCGAGCCAGCCCCCGGCCGGCTCCACCGCTGACCCCAGCCCGCAGCAATCAGCCCCAATAATCCCAGCTCTCCCCAATCAATCCCAGCATCAGTCCTGGAGCCCAGGGGGATAATTGAGACCATTCCTGTCAGATCCATAGGGCAGGATCCCCAGCCTGTGCAAGTAATTGGGACCAGGGGCAGGGGGCAGATCTCGTTATCAATATCAATTATTTTAATCCCCGCAAAAGAGGCTGCGAGAAAAGGAAAATGAAAGAGGCCAAACTTTGTCCCACCAGCAATAATGGAAGAAAAATACCTAAAGGCTGGGATTCACCTGCTGATTTCAGCCAGAGGGAGGGAGAAAAGGGCACAGCTGAAGGTACCTCCGTGAGGGAAGGAGGGAGCTGGGAATCTGCTCGTAATTAGGATGATAAAAGTGGGGATTGGAGCAGGTCGGGGATGGATTTGGGCCAGGTGGGTTGTGCTGAGATGTATGTTGGCCACCCCAGCTCTCCTGCTCCAGCACGAGCTGCATCCAAGATCTACATGGGCTCCTGTGCCAAGAGAATTAATGGAAACACATGGCCTCCATCCCTGCCTGGACTGTTTATTTGTAGTAGGACCTGCAGCTCTGCCCGTGGAAAAGAACATTTCCACTTTTGTCAGGAATCGTGGATGCAATAGCCCGGTGGTGTTATGGTTAAATGGGTCATTTTCCCTTCCTCTTTCCCTTCTGCTGTGCAGGGCCTTCCTGCCAGCCCTGCTGGGGCTCTGCTCCTCACTGAGGGCTCTCTGTGTGATTTGGACAGGGGAGTGGCATGGTTGGCATAGGAGAGGCATTTTCCTACCAGCCTGACCCTCCCGGATCCCCCAGGAGGAGAGGGGCTCCAGGACATGGGGGAGAGAATTCAGGCTCTGCTGGAGGTGGGGAAGGCTTTGCTGCAGCACCAGGCACAGCTTTGGCACATGGAAACTGCCTGGAGCCTGGGCTGAGGCTTGGTGGATTAATGGTGGCCGTGGGTACCAGGAGCCCCAAACTCTAATCCCAGCTTGGCAAGACACCACAAACAGGGAATTTCACCTCTTTCCCCATGGATTTCTGTGCTCTCCAGGCCAGGGGCTCCAAGGTGAGCATGTGGTTTGCACCTGGAGTGTCTGTGGCTTGGGATCCCAATCCCTGTGGTGCCCTGCAGCTTCATTTGTCCACATCACCACATCCAGATGGACACACCTGGGTGGCACCTGAAGTCCTGGAATCTGCCATCCATGGGTTTATTTAACCCTTTTTTGGGTTGCTGTTGTTTCACTGTGGTTAGAGGGCAAAGAGCCTGCAAGAAATCCCAGGAAAAGGGAGTTTTCCCTCAGTGGAAGCTGTGCCTGGTGCAGCTGCTGCAGAGAGAAGCTGCTCTGGGTCTCAGGTCTGCTTGGCATCAGGATTATTCAGATTTATCTGCTGTGGACACCAGGCTTGACAAATCCATGAGCAAGGATTGCAGGCTGGAGCTGGAATTCTGCTTTCACTGGAGCCTCTGGCATGGATCCCACAGTGCCTGGGACATCCCAGCTGCCAGGGGAGGCAGAGGCAACCTCGGATCCCTGCCTGGGCAAGGGGGGACGTGGCTGAGGGTGTGCCCCTGTCCCTGCCTGCCCCGGGGGGATCATTCCCAGAGCCCAACAGCTCCAGTCCACAGCCACTCTGGGAAAATCTGCCTTGGAAGGTTTTGAGCCACTCCAGGCCATTTTTGGAGCTCACAGGACATCACCCAGGTGGGCTGGAGCAGCTTTGCAACCCCTCTTAGGAGGTGCCAGGTCTGAGGCAGGATTGGGATGGGGATGGGGGAGCACCTCCTCCTCCCCAGGGCCTCACCATTCCCTTGTTCCAAGCTTTATCTGGGAGCGCAGCCTGGCTGGCACAGGCACAACATCCTAACGTGCTCCAAACAGAGCAAATCCCCTCGGGTAAGAGCCAGGCTGGAAAATCCCACCAGCCCTGCAGCTCCCAGCCCTGCCGAGCTCCCTCTGCCCAGATCTCCTGGCACGGAGCAGCTGTGGTGGCAACAGGCAGGACAGGGACATTTCGGACCCCAGCCACTCCAGAAGGAGCCTTTGGAGGCTGGTGGAGGTTTTGGCAGGGCAGTTCAGATAATCAGAGGGGTTTTGGAAAGGGCAGGTCCTCCGTGGTGTGGTGTCTCCTGTCCCACTGTGCCCCGCCAGGGAGGTGCTCGGGGTGGGATGCAATCCAGTGATGCTTTTTTCCTAATGGCTGCCAAAGTGCTGCTGCTGCTGCTTTTTAATTCCAGACAGATATCTTGGAAAATTCAGCCACCAACTGGTGGGAACAGCTGTGGGAGCAGCTGCTGGGGCAGGAGCCCCGCTGGGCACCGAGTCCAGGCCGGAGCGGCCGGACACAGCCATGGGTCCCTCCTGAGGGGCCTCACTGACCTGTCCGAGGAAAGGAGGGACGTGGAGGGGCTGGAGGGTGTCCAGGGAGGGTAATGGAGCACCAGGAGTGGCTGAGGGAGCTGGGAAGGGGCTCAGCCTGGAGAAAAGGGGGATCAGGGGGGACCATGTGGCTCTGCACAACTCCCTGCCAGGAGGGGACAGCCAGGGGGGTCGGGCTCTGCTCCAGGGAACAGGGACAGGAGGAGAGGGAACGGCCTCAGGCTGGGCCAGGGGAGGTTTAGATTGGATACTGGGGAAAATTCCTCCCCTAAAAGGGTGGTCAGGCACTGGAAGGGCTGCCCAGGGCAGTGGTGGAGTCCCCATCCCTGGAGGTGACCAAAAACCACGTGGATGTGGCACTTGAGGACATGGGCCAGTAGTGACCATGGTGGTGGTGCTGGGAATGGTTGGACTTGATTTCCTTAAAGATCTTTTCCAACCTTAATTGATTTTCTGAGGCAAAGGGATAAAGGGAAAGCAAAACTAAGCCCCACTCCTGGAGCAACCAATCTTGGTCAGAGTTGGAAGTGAGACCCAGGATTTGCTTCCCTGCTCCAGAGCTCCCTGGAGGAGCTCGGGATGGGTTGGTCACCACGAAGCAGCAAAGTTTGGAGGATTTCCCTGAGCCAACCTCTGCTTAATCCGAGCCCCACTTCGGCTCCAAAAGTGTCACTGCTGCTGAGAAAAGCCTCGCTCTGTCCCCAAGACCCTGCAGAGCCACAGAGGCCACTCCTGAAGGGGACAAATTGTCCCTAATTACTGTGGAGCTGTGTTCCCAAGCAGAGGCTGTCAGGCAGAGCTCCAGCCCCAGCTCCCCGGTTCCTGGAGAACCTCTGGAAGGAAGCACAATGGCTTTTGTGCCTAATTAGGCCTTGCTGACTGATAGCTGTGCTGATAAGGGCGATAAGGAAGCTCAAACTGCTCCTTAACTGCCTCTTCATTCCTTTTCTCCCTCCTCTCCCCTGGATTAGACCTCGTTAAGCTTTTCATCCAGCTTTTTCCAAGCCATTATGAAACAAAAAGTAAATAATATTTAGCAATCTGTTGGGATGAATCAGAAAATGAGCTGCTTTTATGAGCCCGGATGGCTCAGGGTGGGCTTTGTTCCAACAGTTTGCATGGCTGGAAGGGAAAATGTTCCTAGCAGGGAAGCAGGTGCTCAGATTTCGTGCTGAAAATACTAAAGTTGCAAATTCAGACGAGGGAAGTGGTGCTGAATTAAACAGAAAACAATAATTATTAAAGGAAGTTACCATGTAAATAATTTGGGGGATCTTTTTGTTGGTAACATTATTAATTATGCCATAAAATATTTATGGAGCGTCCTAAATTTACAGTGCTTGGACCTGTGCCAGGGCCCCAGCACCCTCGCAGGGAGGGATTCCTTCCTAAATTTAATTAAATGCAGGATAATTTGTGTCTCTGCTCCTTCCTTCGTGCAGGAGGGTTTTGCTGGTGGATTTTTCAGGTTCCAAGTCTGGCACAAGATGCGGCCTGGACGTGGGGAGATTTCCCAGATTTCCCCAAAAGTCCTCTGAAAGGTTTGTGGAAGTCCAGCAGCCTCTGCCTGCAGGGCTCGGGGTGAGCTGGACACGTGGCTGTGAGCTCAGGGCTGCTTCTAAGAACTGACCATGGGATTTGGAACGGGATAATTCATGCCCTGGAAGTTGTGTTTCCATGAAAACAGGAGGGAAATGAGCTGTGCTCCATCTCTGCCCTCATGGGACAGCTCTGTGTAGGAACCAAAGCTGCTTTTGAGGGGTTCTGGGGAAGGAGAGCAAGGAGGGAGCAGAGTTCTGCCTGTGGAGGGCTGTAAATGCAATTTATTTTCAGCTGTAAATTCAGTTTATTTTCATCTCCTGGTGCAAAAGCAAAGTGCTCTTTGAGTGAAGGTGGCTTATACCAAAGGAAGAACACACTGGTGCTCTGCTGCTTTATTTTTTTCCTTCCCATTTGATCAGAAGTTTTGAGAACTGACCTTTTCAGAGGCAGAATTGCAAAACCACTTGTCTTTATTCCCATATCTCGGAGGGCTGCTTCGGGGGGATTGGAAGCTGAGGATTTGGGGCTCTCTGCTGGGTTTTGGGGAGTTCCATGAGGCTGGAGGAAGGGCCAAGGGCTGAGCTGGCCTGGGATCAAGGAAATAATGAGATCCATCATAGGGTAAGTGCTTGGAGCAATAATATTGGCAGATAAATGTCAGCAGGACATCAAAAGCTGATTAGGCTGTATCTGGACTTTGTATGGGGCTCTGCAAGAAGAGCTTGATCTCAGGCAGCTTTTCAGATGAATCCCAGGTCCCTGACATGGATCCAAGGGATCTTTGAATGCAGTTTGCTGGAAAGGTTTGTTACTCCCAAGGCTGGCTTGGCTCTGCTGCTCTGAAGGTGCCCATCACTTAAAGAGGGAACAAATGCTTTAAAAGTGGGGTTTGGGCTTGGCTTGGAGGATTTGCCTTGCTGGGTTTGCACAGGTCGGGTTTGCTGGCAGAGGTTCGGGGGTATCACTTCCAGCTGAGCACTTCTGGGAAGGAGTCCTGCTTTCCCAGGGTTTGGAAGTGCTGCACACGAGGAAAACGAGGGCTGAGCTCTCCGAGCAGTGAATTCCCTCAAGTGTAACCATGCTGGTGGAGCTGCAGTTTTAGGAGACAGAATGATAAATATTGACAGTGATGCCCAGTTAGGCCGGGTTTAAAAAGTGGAAAGGAATTGCAGGGCTTGTGCCCTCAAAGGATGTGCCAGAAGAAGGAGGGTGATGAATAACGCCGGGCCTGAGGCACAACAAAAGCAGATTTATGCAGGGACGTGGTGGGGGATGTTTCATTCCAAGCAGAGCAGGCAGGGAAGCAGCTTTCCAGAGGCAGGCACTGGTGGGAGCAGAGCTTTGCTGTCAGTCAGGCTGGAGCAGGAATCTGCCTCGTGTTCCCAGAGCACCGAACGCGGCAGGTGGGTGGGACGTGGAGTCCCACCACCCCAAAATCAGCATCAGTTTTGTGTCCAGGGGGACCAGGATCCTGGCAGGGAATTCAGGAGAAGGAGGGAGGAGTGTCTGGTCAGAGAATTATCAAAATAAAAGGTGGAGCTGCAAATCAGCATCAGCAAAGAGCCCCAGCTTCTTTGGGTTCAGGAAGCCACGGCCTGCTGGAGGAAATTGGATTTAGGGAAGTGCTGAGGGTGAAACTTCCCAAAGGAGAATCATGCAGTGCCAGGACACAGGGAATGGCTTCCCACTGCCAGAGGGCAGGGTTAGATGGGATATGGGGAAGGAATTCCTGGCTGTGAGGGTGTGGAGGGGCTGGGATGGAATTCCCTGAGAAGCTGTGGCTGCTCCTGGATCCCTGGGGGTGTCCAAGGCCAGGTTGGAGCAGACTGGGATAGTGGAAGGTGTCCCTGCCATGGCGGGGGTGGCATTGGATGAGCTTTAAGGTCCCTTCCAACCCAAACCATTCCAGAATTCCATGTAAACTCTAAGTTCCAGTGATAATCCCTCTCAGACATGGATTTCACGGGCCGTGGAGCACCGGTGTTGGGGCAGGATTTCATTCATCTCTTTGCTGCACTTCAGATCTGCTTTTCTCTCTGTGATTCTTTACCAAAAATATCTGTATTTACTCAGAAACACCTTCTGGGCTTCCCCCTTTGCCACCCGAGCAGATGGGTGGCACCTGCCACTGCTGTCCCCCGCTCAGCTTTCTGTGATTCCCAGCAATACCAACCCAAAGCAGGATAAACCAGAGAAGGTTTCATGGCTATTTCCCCCTCAGGGAACTTTGTGTGCCGAGGGTTTGGGGAGTGGGATCAGCAGCAGAGCTGTCAGTCACACTGCGTTGGGAATATGCCAATCCCCTTTCCAGCAGTAACACAATTCCTCTTCCTGGATTCTTTGCTGTTTTTCTTACGGATTTGTTTTAAGCCTGGTGAAAGCTTCCTGTACACCTATTGGATTTCATCTCTTCCTCACACTCTCCCACTGTTCCCAACTCGTTTACAGACCACCCAGGACCCTCCTCACTTCCCTTAAATATTCCCTTTTCCTCCCCCCTCCACGCATTTGGTCTTTTTCAATCCTAATCAGATTAATCCCCAGGACAGCCTCTCCACCAGCTCTCCCTGCTCTGCCCCTGCCCGTGGCTCTTGTCCTCGCTGGGCTCCTCCAGGGGCAGGAATGCTGGATCCCATCACATCCCTGTGCCTCCCGGGGCTGTGGGGAATAGTGCACTGCTCCTGGAACGTGCAGGGCCCAGGAGGTTTGGCAGCTTGGAAGATAACACAGGCAAGGCTCTGGTGATTATTTAAATTATGGATTTATGAGCCTGTTAATGGGGTGTTTTAAGAAATGCACAAAGAGAAGGAAGATGACAAATTTTGATGCTTTCTGGAAGACAGAAATGAGAGGGGGAAGTGGCAGAAGAGCATTTTCCAGTCCTTAGAAGTAACATGGAATGGTTTGGGTTGGAAGGGACCTTCAAGCCCATTCAGTTCCAACCCCAACACCTTCCACTGTTCCAGGTTGCTCCAGCCTGGCCTGGGACACTTCCAGGGATCCAGGGGCAGCCACAGCTGCTCTGGGAATCTGGGATCTTCCCACTTGCTCAGGGAAGGACTTTTTACCAGGTCTGGTTTCCCTCTTGCTTTAGGGAAGAGAAAGGCCCAGGGGCCTCCTGGGGTGTTGTTGGCAGCTCCTTGATTTCTACAAAGGTGTCTTGGTCCTCATCCTCCACTCTGGGAGGCCTTGGGGCCTCCAGACCTTGCCCAGAGCCCTCATCCCGATGTATCCACCTCTGGATTCTCCCAGTGGTCAGAACTAACCCCTATGGTCATGAGTCATTTCCTCTCATTCTTCCTGGCACTTAGGGACATGCAATAATCTCCTGGTCCCTTCCTTAGCAGGTGCAGTTTAAGGAGAGTCGTTTTCCCCATCCATTCCCACCTTTCTCAGTGTTTGTAGGGAATTTTTCCCTCATTCCAGGTTCCTTGCCTCAGTTCTGCTGGAGGAGCTGCATTTGCAGTGGTGGACAGGGGTGCACATCCCTCCTCCTCCTCCTCCAGTCTCTTTTTGGGATTTTCTTTTGGGAATAAATGTAACGACCAATTCCGGTTCTCTGGGTAACATTCCTGGCACAGATTCCCAGAGAAGCTGTGGCTGCCCCATCCCTGGAAGTGTCCAATGCCAGGCTGGATGGAGCTTGGAGCAGCCTGGGATAGTGGAAGGTGTTGGGGTTGGAACTGGATGAGTTTAAGGCCCCTTCCAGCCCAAACCATTCCATGATTCCATGATAATATTTTTTATTGTGCACCAGAGGTTTTAAGCTCAATAAGCTTAATAAAGAATAAACCAGGGCCTGGCCAGGAGAAGAGCCCGCCATGGGCAGAACCTTAGAAATAGCAGAGCCCTTCCCTTTATTTGCACAGCTCCAATTTCCAGGTCATTTCTGCCGTCCCCATACAATTCCCTGTGCTTTTGGACTCTCTGTGTTGGACATGCATTGATTGGAAGTGCAGCTCACGGGCTGTGTCACTTCAGTGATCAGGGGCCAATTCCCAGGCACATCTCCTTCCTTCCCAGAGATCAGGAAGAATTCCACGTATTTCTCCAGGTTTTTTCCATCTTCTGAGTACTCCAGTTCTCACAGCAAGCCCTTGTAGCTCTGGAAAAAGAACAATCCAGGGTTGGGGGGTGCAGGAACGAGTTAATTTGAAGTCTCTGCTGTGGTGTTTTGCTCCAAAGTCGTGTGCGCCAAACTGACCTTTAATCTTGGAATATAAATCACTTTCCAGTCCTATTATTTCTAAAATCCTACAGGCTTGCGAATGCACAAAAGAAGCCTTTGTCTCTTATTAATTTAATTTATAGGTTAAAGTTTCAAATCAGTGGCAAGCACAAGCTGATTTACTGTGCACTGCAGGAATTGCTGTTCTGGGAAGGGCAGCGTTTGCTCCGCTGCCTCCAAACGGGGATGTGTAATTAGGAGCTTCTGTAATTACATATAATGTCAGATAATTTGCTTATCGTTTTTGGAATGCATTCTCCAGA
This sequence comes from Promerops cafer, assembly GCA_013398275.1. Taxonomy (NCBI): domain Eukaryota; kingdom Metazoa; phylum Chordata; class Aves; order Passeriformes; family Nectariniidae; genus Promerops; species Promerops cafer. The sequence goes on from VZSE01005036.1 coordinate 74,963, forward strand.
AAAGCTGGGAGGGGAACTCGGGGTGGATTAGCTCTTTCAAGCCTAAAAACTCCCCAGATCAGTAAAATCGTGTGTGGAACCATCCAATCATCTCCTCTGTGATGTCATTTGTGCTGCAACAAAAACCAGCCACTTAGGGGATAAAATTCACATAAAAGCAGGAGGGAGCCTTTTCCCACCAGTTTAAAACAGGACACCCTTTCCTGTTTGTTTGGTTGTTTTTTTTTTAATTTGGAATTTTTAATTAATTACTTTGAAGCTGTGCAATCCCTGTGTGGAGTCAGATGTGAGACGCTGGTTTCTCTTTCCTTGGGAGTATTCCCATTTTCAGATCCATTTCTTCCACTTCCTGAGATTTCTAGATACAGAATTTTATAACTAAGTTTTCTAGTCTGCCTCCAAATAGACAAAGAAATAAAACTTTTTGCTAACCCTGCTGTCATTCCCCATTCCAGGAAAAAACCTTTGACTCCTCCAAGCCCTCTCCAGAGGCTTTTCCCTCTTGACCAATTTACACGGAAAACGGGGATTGTGACTTGCTGCCCTAGCCAAGATTGTGGAAATATCTGTATTAAAAATGGCATTTCTCTTCTTCCTAGCCACGAATCTGTGATTCCCAAGGATCTTATCCTTCCTGTTCCCTCTCAGTCTCAGTGGCTGGAAGGGTTTTTCTGGCCTTGGCATTGATCAGGACAGTGACAGGACTGAGCTGGATCGTGTCCAGTTAGCCCAGGACAAGACTGAATTTCCCACTGCCACGCTGGGTCCATCTGAGTGGAACTCATGCTGGGCAGTGGCTGCAGCCCATCCGTGGATTTATGGATTCTGGGATGAGGGGAGGAGCAGGAGCAGGATTTCTTATCCCAGAGCCAGTGAGTTCCATGAACTCCCCTTCCCCAAGGAAGGAGAACTCCTGGAGTCCTGCTGCTGGTTCTGCTCTTCTCCCAGGGCAATATTCCACACCGCTGGTGAGTTGGGACCAACATCCCTTTTGCACCCTTTTCCCTCAGGAATATTTCTGCTTTTGTAACTCGAGGGTGTCAGGCCACCCCTGCTCACGCAGAGCAGAGAGTGGGGAGTCATCAACCAGCAACTGCTGGAGCCCCTTCAGGTCCTGGAAGGCCACAGTGAGGTCACCCCAAAACTTCTCCTCTCCAGGTGAACGATCCCAGCTCTCCAGCAGAGCTGCTCCCTCCCTCTGATCATCCTGGAGCTTCCTCTGGACAGGCTCCAGCAGCTCCAGGTCCTTCCCCTCTGCAGGTGGGGTCTCACCTGAGCAGGGCAGAGGGGCAAGACCCCCTCCCTGATCCCTGTCACCTGCTGAAGGAGCAGCAGTGTCCCCGTGGAGGTGGCTCTGTGCAGAACCCCCTCCCTCATCCCTGTCACCTGCTGAAGGAGCAGCAGTGTCCCCGTGGAGGTGGCTCTGTGCAGAACCCCCTCCCTCATCCCTGTCACCTGCTGAAGGAGCAGCAGTGTCCCCAGGGAGGTGGCCCTGCTCCACCTGGGATCCGTCAGGGTTGGTAAATCCCTAAGGCAGGAGTTGCCATGAACAGTTTGTGAGCAGCCCACAGTGGAAATCGTGGAATGTGTTATCCTTGGCCCCCAGGCAGAGAGGGGAATGTTTTAATTCCAGGAGTTAATTACAATTTTAGCAGCCTGTGAGAGCTTGGCAGGTGATGTGAGACCACGTCCTGCTCTGATCTCAGCTGAAGGATTGGGAACACCGGCGCAGATGTGGGAATCCAACAGCAGCAGGAATGGCCTGGGAATGCTTCTGGGCTCTTTGTGTCACTGGTTAATGATTTTTAGTGTAGCTGCCACACTTCTAAGTGGCTAAAAATCATCCCAAAGGGTTTTTCCAGCAGGAGCTCCCCATGGGCAGCCAGCAGGGTGGATCCTGAGGTCTCCAGGCAGCTCCAAGTGCTTTCCCTTCCCTCTCCCTCAGCACTTGTGTTGGCAAACAGAGCTGCTGGGCATCTCCCTCCCCTTGAGCATTGAACCTGAACTCTCTGAGTGCATGGGGAGTGACAGGAGGGAGCGGGGGCCAGGAGAGCTCCAGGAGCTCTTTGCTGTGCCAGGAGAAGGGGAAGGGTGATTTAGGCACAGTTACCAAAGGTGGGTCTCCGAGCCGGTCAAACCTGACTTTCCTAATTAAACTTTGGGTTTATGCTGCAGACAGGAACTGAATTTGGAACCTGCAGAGATTAAAGTTCAGGTGCTGGTGCTTCTCCAGATTCCTGCACCCCACGGGCAGGGACACCTCCCACTGTCCCAGGTGGCTCCAAGCCCCGTCCAGCCTGGCCTTGGGCACTGCCACAGCTGCTCTGGGCACCCTGTGCCAGGGCCTGCCCACCCTCCCAGGGAACAATTCCTAATTGCCAATATCCCATCCAACCCTGCCCTCTGGCAGTTTAAATCCATTTATCCCTGGCTTTGCCCTGTTTAGTGTCTGTATTTGTATCCTGTAGGAATTTTTGGGTCTCGCTCTTCTTCCAAGCTGGAATAACTGAGGAGTGACCCAGCAGGAGGAGTGGAGGGACTTCCTTCCCTCCTGGCTCAGCACCCTCTCCTGTTTTATCCTCCAGGGATGAATCCAGGTTTCCTGTCCTGTGCTTTGCCAGGGGCTCCTGCCAGGCTGCAGCATCTCCCTCCCAGAGCCCTTTTTGGGGCAAGAATCCAGGATTTGAGTGGGGTTGCCTCGACATCACCCATGGAATGGGTTTAATTGCCAGTCAGGATGTTCCTAACTTCTCCTGGATGTCTGAGGTTTCCTCTCCTCCAGGATTTTATCTGTCACCTGCACTGCAGCAGTTGGGGCTGGGGGTTTCTGGCAGAGCCCTCTGGAATTCTTGGCTGTTCCTCCAGCACTTTGGTTGAATTTACACCCTGGACTGAAGGAGAAGTTCCCTTTAGGATAGGACAGGATAGGTTACACACTCTCCTCCATGGAAGGACAAAGGGCTGCCTGTTACATGGATAAAAGTTGGGAAGTGATGCTGCAGACAGGGGCATTTTGGGATGCATTTCGGGATCCATTTCACATTTTAGGAGAGCAGTAAGAACATTGCAATAAAACAGGACATAAACTATCCTTAAATACTGGAAATACAGGAATAAATGGGATGATAAATCCCAGGAATCTGGCTGCAGTGATGTTTGTAGGCAGCCAGTGGGTTGGGAAGGCTGAGGGGGCAGTGGGGTCAGGGGGTCACTGCTGCCCTGGGGCTGTGCTGGGCCTGGGAGCAGCTCTGCCCCTGCTCCAGAGCCTGCATGGATTCCTCTTTTTCCATGGAATCTCTCACTGCTGATCTTAATTCATATGTCTAGAGCAGATTCAGGGGTTTTTTTGTGCTGCTGGTTAAAGGTGGTGTCCTAAACAGGGTTAGAATCCCTTTGGTTTTTAATTCAAATTTAATCATTTAGCCAGATCCTCATGGAGAATTTTAGATTTGCCTTTCCCTGAGTTGTCCCAGGAGCTCCTTGGCACATCCAGGAGCTCTTTTTTTGCATTTTTGGCCCCATTCCCTGCAATGATGGAGCCAATCCCTGTGGTATTTGTGGCAGGGGAGCCCTTTGTAGGGTGTGCTGTGACAATCCTGGGCTAAACCCCTGTATATCCATACACTGATGTATTTCCCTGGAGGTTTTTAGTCCACATCCCTTTTTTTTAGGGCCTGCTGGAGATTCCAGGCAGGAATTTTTATCCTGGAACAGTGGCTGAAATGATTTCTCCTGCTGTTACAGAAGAGCTGCCTTTGATCCCAGAAACCAGAGAATTCCCTTCTTCAGATCTCCTCCTTCTCTTGCTCTGGTCCTTCCCTCATCCGTGCATCTCGTTGCCACTTCCCAAGTCCTGGTTTCCTGAAGATGATCCCCACTCTTCCAGCTGGCACATTGGAGCCCAAGGTGATGCCAGACCTTGGCCTTCTGTCCTGCAGGTTGTCCCATGGCTTGGGAAAGGGGACTAAGGACCATCAAATCCCAGGAGCTGGGTTTGGATGTGGAACCAGCAGTTTGCACAGTGCCTCATGTGGTCATGAGTTTGTGCTGAGAAGGTGCCAGCCCATGGGAATATTGGATTTTTATCCAAATATTTGACTTTTGGCCAAAATTTGCTCTCCTAAAAGCATCTTGGGAAGAATTCCTTGCTGGGAATTTTCTTCCTCCCGGTTCCGAGCGTGCCATGGGTGTGTCAGAGTTACAGGTGTCAGTGGGCAGTAATTAACTCATCATTTAATATTCCACGTTTTTAATGGTTTTATGGCTTTGGAGAGCCCAAAACCATTAAAAATTAAAAACCACCCAGAGCTCCTGGATTCCTGACTTTTGTTATTGTAACCCATTAGGAAAACTTGCTCCAGGATTTGCTTTACCTGCTGAAAGAATTTATTATAGAAGATATTGAGAGCTCTGTCTTGTTTCGTTTACAGATTTCATGGGATAAATCACATCCATGTTCCAGGACCACGGATGTGTGGCTGTGACAGCAGCTGGTTTTGATAAACCCCAAAATGTCCCTCTCAAGTAAACGAAACACAAATTTCACCAAGCACAATTCCACATCGGCCTTTTCATTCCCTTCCCTCCAAGCTCGAATTTGATTTTATTGCTTGAGATTTAGCGGAAATTTAATACTTTATCTCCTTCTGAACCATCCCTCCCAGGCTCAGCATTCCTCTGGCTGGATTTGGGGTTCCAAGCACGGCTGATGTTTTGCCAAATTGAACTTACTCCGTGCCCGAGTTTCAGGGATGGTTTAAACTTTTGAAGTTGGCCCAAAAATGTGCTTTATGTTGAGTTGTCTGGCAGGAGAGGCCTCTCCTTTTCCATTTTTTGTTTAAAGCAACCTTTGGAGAGCCCAAAACCATCAGGAGTTGCTCCTCTCCCCGAATTTGGGGTCAGGCCTGCAGTGGGATCTGCTCATTCCATAGGGATCCAAGGTTTATCCCTAGGGAAGGAAAGGAATTCCGAGGCACTTGGTGGTTCCCAGCTGAGCATTCACCCTGCTCCACAGTGGGGTTGGGGTGTTCCCACTTTTCCAGTGACAGGAGTTCCATCAGCATCTCGGGTGGAACAAACCCGTCCATACGGGAGAGCAAGGAATTCTTCCCAAGATGCTTTTAGGAGAGCAAATTTTGGCTAAAAGTCAAATATTTGGATAAAAATCCAATATTCCCATGGGCTGGCACCTTCTCAGCACAAACTCATGACCACATGAGGCACTGTGGAAACTGCTGGTTCCACATCCAAACCCAGCTCCTGGGATTTGATGGTCCTTAGTCCCCTTTCCCAAGCCATGGGACAACCTGCAGGACAGAAGGCCAAGGTCTGGCATCACCTTGGGCTCCAATGTGCCAGCTGGAAGAGTGGGGATCATCTTCAGGAAACCAGGACTTGGGAAGTGGCAACGAGATGCACGGATGAG